>JAQFXP010000311.1:0-34254 GCA_034693685.1 Belba bartosi | reverse complement strand
AATTTAAAAGTTACAGTTTGAAATTTTTTGCGCTGGAGTGCTGGTATTTCTTCTATCTTGTTTTTGGCTACACATTTCTGAACCTGACTGTATATAAAAATATTCTGCTTTTTCAACAAATATTAATGTTTTGATAAAAATATGTTACAAAAGCTTTTTATATAATTTGAATTTGTTTTTTGAATTTATCGCATCTTTTTCGAAGTTATTTTTATAGAAATCTTATTGATTAATGAAATTTGTATTGTATGACATGTATTGCATTTTAGTCACCAATTAATCCATTTGTTTTAGTTTTTATTTGCATTTAAATAAATTAAATTTAAATCTATTTATTTAAGATAAATTGTTTTATAATTTAAAAGCTATTAATTAAACTTTTTATTTATTTATTTTTATGCACTTAACTTATTTATGCGTTTAATAATTATTAATTTGATTATTGATTTATATATTTAAAATATAAATACAGTTGAAGAATAAAGAAAAATATTACGAAAACGTTTGCTTATATTACTTACGTATTCTTTAGAGACAATCAAGCAATTAGTTAAAGAAGTGGGGTAAGCAAGAATATTTTTAAATGCTATTATTAATAGTGAGATGAGTAACATCTCATAATCAATAGTTTAAACTAAAACTGAGTGGTTATTACGATTATTGTATTACTTTTGTTATAACTTTAATGCTTTAGTATTAATATATGCCTTATTGTTAGGACTATTTGTATGCTTTAGTACAATAGAGACCTAAATATGTTAAATATTTTCAACTGTATTTTTATAATTAAATTAAAATTTTTGACTAATTTTGATAATTAAAAACTTTATTTTTAACTAATAAAAACTGATTAAACTTGTGCAAATAATTTTTATAAATATGAAATTTGGACACAAGTTGGCTTATTTAAAATTAATATTTAATATTAAATTTGTTAATAAAAGTTCAATAATGTTTAAATAGCTCATTAAACTTATAATGTAATAATTAACTGTTATCATCAGTTTAATAATTTAAATTTATTTTACATTAAATATTGCCATGCTCTAATCACCGGTTAATAAGAGTTTACTCCGATTAGTACCCAAGTGTGTGCCCGCAGATTGAGTTGGCGTTTGTCACAAAAGATAGTTTATGTCCTAAGGATTAATGTCATATAAATATTTTTCCGAATTGACATAAATGATGAAATGGCGACAATCTTTGTTTTGCATAATTTTAAGCTTTCATTGTTTTTAGTCGAATATTTAATTTATTTTTAAAATTCTAACTTATTTGAAAAATCAATTGAAAAACTAATAAATAAAATATATGAAGAAAAGCAATAGAATCATAAAATTATGCAAAACAGAGATTGTCACCATATCATCATATGATCAATTTGACTTAATCAAAATTTATGAATAACTATTTAAAACACGTTTGTCTCAAATTAATTTAATAACACCTACTGGTCGATCAAAAATCTAAAAATATATATTAAGTAAATTTATTTATCAAAAATAATCAAATAAAAATATTGCTAGTTTAAAATTATGTCAAAAAAAATTTTAATAATAAAAATTTTAAACTAGATTATTTTGGAATACTATTTTAAGTAATTGTGAGTAAATCTCAAATTATATCTACCAATTACTTGTCTCCACTTTTGTGCCTTCACAATATAATAATTTATTTGTATTATTTTATTTAAACATACTAAATTAGCATTATTTATAATTTTGTTAAACAAAATTTAAAATTTAAAATTCTATTTTGAAAACATAATGCTAACAAATTATTTTAAAAATTAATAATTCTAATTATCTGGTTAAATTTTTTAAAATAACAATATCTAATATTAAAACAAAATATAACAAAAATAATCGAAATCATGGTTTTTGTCTAGGGTTACCCTTCGGGCGGATCTGATACTATAAATAAAACATTAGTTATGCATAAATTCATTAATACCTAATGCAGTCAATTCTTATATTTCAATATAAATATCATCTCATTCTTCAAATGCTATTTTATTCCTTAATCTGATGTATTCGCAGAAAACTTGTGAATAAAAACCAAATCTAATGAAATATTTATTAAATAGGATTTTATATTTTGCTCAAAAGACGCTCTTGTAAAATAGACTTGTTTATTTTCGTTATAATTTTAGCTAACATTTAAGTTTATTTAAATTATATAGAATTTAAATATATATTTATTTTATGTTTTGCATAAATTATTATATTTTAGATTAGTTAAAATGTTTAAATTAGTTGCGTTTTAGAAACAGTTTAAATAATTAACTTGCACGGTTGCTTTTAGTTAATTTATTAAATATTTTAAATAAAAAGCTATTTTTTTAAATAACTTATTAATTATTTATTTAAGTAGCTAACATATTTTATTTACAAGCTTAAAACAATGCAATTTAATCACTCAAATTTTATTTAATTATATATTTATAAAGACAAAGTATATTTTAATGTTTGTTTTAATGTTCTTATACATGCATATTGATAATATATTTTAATATTGTCTTATGCATGCTAATAAATAATTTATAAATAAATTCACTCATTTTTATTGATTGAAAAAATTGTCAAAACTTTATATTGAATAAACATTATGTAAAATATCAGAAGTTCTTGCCTCAAAAAGTGCAAAAAATTTAAAATGCATTTCGAATAATGATTTACTCATAAACTAAATCTACATTTGTTTCCATAGTTTTTATATCAAATTGTGTAAAAGTATCTCAAAATGCAAATGACCGCTACTTTTGAGAAATAACTTAATTCTTATCTTCACTACATTTCAAGATTGCTTCGGAATATTCCAATGAATAACTCAATTCTCGTTACTATCAAAACATAAATTAAAACTTTATTTGAAATTCCAATTGAATTGAATTTTATTTCAGTCAATAAAAAAGTATTCATTAAAAATTCAATTTGGATATAAAAACTGATTTTGATTTGAATTTTTTACTCAAACCTATTTGATATTCTGAAAAAATCAAAATTTAATCATTTTATTTTTATAAAATTAAAATAAATTTAATGAAATCCAAGTTTTATAAAAAAAATCCTATTTAAATAATATAATAAAAATTTACTTTTTGATAAAGTTCAAATTTTTCAAATTATTGAATAATTAAAATATAAAAATATGTCTAAACTTTGAGAATTTATTATTTGTAACCGAGGCAAATTTAAATATATCGATAAAAATATATTTGATAGCATTTTGAATAGTTATAAAAGATTAAACTTTAATATTTTAGAAAACAGGCTTTTAAATTTTATTTTAATATTTTATCAAGACAACTTTTTTCTCGCTCTAAATTTACATACCTTTATCAAATCAATATAATTCGCATAATTGTAGAATTAAAACGGATTTAAACTAAACTTAATAGATTTAACGAACATTTAATTTAACTAGCAATTTTAATAATATAAACGTTAGCCTTAATCTGAGAAAATATTTGCGAATATCTATTAAAAATCAAAGATAATGAGTATTTATCATAACTGGAGTTGT
Organism: Belba bartosi; assembly: GCA_034693685.1. Lineage (NCBI taxonomy): Eukaryota > Metazoa > Arthropoda > Arachnida > Sarcoptiformes > Damaeidae > Belba > Belba bartosi. The sequence goes on along the minus strand of JAQFXP010000311.1, from coordinate 30,729 downwards.
AATTGCTTCTCAGTATAAGTTCATCTTTAGCTCATATATGCCGACAAACAGTGATTGTAAATCAAAAAGAGTTTCGAAAATATTTTTCTCAAATAACTATTAAATGCTTCCAATATATCAGTAATTGCGGTCACGTTTTCCCCAAATTTTTTTATACATTTATGTTCAGCTAAATTGTGTTAATAATTATTGTATACACACTATAAAACAAAATGTAGTTTGCTTAAATTAAAGCAAAAACGGCTTAAATTTATACCTCAAACCAATCAATATTAACTGTAAATTAATGCTTTAAATATTGACAAATTATAGTATTAAATAAAACGACCATTAAATCAATGAACACCTCGTTTTTGTTCAAGGCAATCAGTAATTGTGATTGCCATTCTTATTCATTAATTATTTCTTAATTTTATCGATTGATAAATATATTTCGAAACTATTTTTTCGAATAATTTTTGTATTAAACCGAAAGAAGTTTAATGTTTCAAAAGTCAAATCATTTAACAGTTTTCGCAAAACTCAACAATTGATTGAAGAGTTAATTAAATACTTAAAACAAATCGTTAAACAATTAGAATTGAGAATGCCTAAATTGATTAAACCCCCTTGAGTATTTACTCTAAATTTTGGCGAATACTCTATTTAGACGAATGGCTTTTAAAAATATTTGTAAATCTAATGTCGAGAACATTGCCAACAAATTAATAAAATACGACTATTTTGGCCCAAATGCACAGTTGATGTCAACTGAATGCGAATAAAATGCAATAAATTGTATAATTTAATGCTTTTCGCGTCTAATAGAAGTCCGAAAACACACACAAATCTGAATCGGGTCTGAGTTTAGGTCATCTTTATGTACATCTCTTTTCTCAAATACAGTATAAAGTCTTTGCTTCAAATGATTCGATTTATTTTCGACAAAGTTTTTGATAAAAATTTTCTTTTTTTATACTTATTTTGACTTTGATTTACAGTATTTTAGTGTTTTGTCATTTGACTGACTTATGGAATCGCTTCAAGTATTTGTCAAACAATGAGCAGAAATAGTATTTCTGAAACATTTTTTTTGTTTGATTTTTGACTTAAAGTTTTTCCAATAGTTTTTCATTTCTTAAATAGATTTCAAAACTTAAGATGGACTCTCTTTCTCTCCTCTCTCCCCCACTCACTCTCTCTCTCCCCTCTCCCTCCTCTCCTCTTTTCTCTCCTCTCTCTCTCTCCTCTCAGGCTTTTTTAAAAATTTATTTATAATTTTCAAATCATTTATCATTTTATCATAAAAACATTTTTAATGGATTTTCTAAATTTATTGTTATGTTAAAAACCTTTTTAAATATTAGTATTAGTATTAGTTCACAAATTTACTTAATATACAATCATTTATATAAAGATTGTAGACTTTATTTAAAAGATAAGAAAATATAATTTTTTATACACAAGTCATAAACTTTACTTAATTATTGAGTTTGGTTTTTGTTTAATATTCTTAATTTAATAAGGATCCTGATTAGATATTAGTTTTAATTAATTATTATTTAATGAAGATATAGTTTTTTAGCTAATGTAAGTTTTTGTTTTTACGAAAACCTTTTCTTGTTGTAAAGTGTCATTAGTTTTTATAAAAATTAAAAACTTTTTTAAAGATATTTTGCTTAAAAATAAAAGTTTAAACTAAGTTAAATTAATTTCTTAGTATTTAAAATTATTTTTAAAACAATTATTTAATGATAAAAATTAATTAATTATTTAAATGACACTATTTTTAGTATTTTAAATATTATTTATTTATTTATATTAATAATTTAATTTTTAAGCATTTGACGACAATTTTGAATTATTGCTGTAATTCCTGCAGAGATTGAACCCTACTTTACATCAATGAACTTAAACGAACTAAAACTTGAATTTAATTAAAAGTCAAAATATGCAAAACTTTGGTTATTTAAATTTAAGCTGTCAAAAAATTGCAAAAATTTTAATTAAATATCTAATTAAAAAACATAAAACAAAATGTAAAAATTTGCATGTATAATTAAACTAAGTAAATCTAAGTATTTCAAATTATAGATATAACTACTTATAAATAATTTTATTAATTATTAGAATATTTCTATTTAAATTAGATTGTTCATGTAATTACTAATTAGTCTGATAAATATCAATATTTAAAAAATTATATTTGCTAATTTAACACTTTATTCTAGTAAGTTAGATTTTTATAAAATTTAAAATAAAGATATTATTTTTTGTAATCTATTTCTCAGTAATTTGCAATTATTTTTGTGTTAAACTAAAGGCTTTTATTTTGTGCTTTAAATTAATGATGAATTCAATTGTAGTTTTACTTATAAAACATAAGAAGATAAAATACAAGACAGTTTTATGTGAGTATATAACACTTGAAATGCTTAATACTTAAAGAATAAAGTCATAAAAAGTGCAAATATAAGCGAATTCTTAAGACAACTTACTCTTCGTTAATAATGACTTTGTTTTATAAAATGTTTTCTATTCTCTTACTCTTTCTATTCCACGATTTTTTAGATTTTTATTTAGACATCACTTCTACGGATCAGCTCTTTTTCACTCAAATTCATTAATGATTAATCAAATCGTAATTCAAATAAATCTTAAAAAACGTTATTCATTGAGAAATACAGTAAATATAGTAATGAAATAGTAATTGAATTTTAGAGTTTTTGAATATTTTAGTGAAAATTGATTAACTGTTTGACTGCATTAGTTTGAAAATTTAATTAAAAAAACAAAATTGATTTTAAATTATTAATTGAGTTTTTGTCTTGCTGATTAAAATATAAAAACTTTCATTTTACTTTAATTAGACTATAATTATAAATTAATAAAAAAAAGCAAAATAAATTATAAATTAATTTTAGCTTGAAAAACCAGATTTAGTATTAGTATTAGTAGTTTACAGTACTTTCAAACTATTTATTTTCAATGATATGAATAAAATATTTAAATTAGAAATTTTTGACTTTAGTTATAATTAATGAATAAAAACTATTATTAAATAAAAATTTTAATAAATTATTTTCCATTTGATTGAATTAAATGAAAATTTTGCTTAAAAATAAAACATTAATTTATATTTTACGGTCAAATTAAATATATTAAAAATCAATCAGACTTTTTACATGACTAATTAAATATGAATCCGGGTCAAATCTTTGAATGTCAAATTTCTAGCAATAGCTAAAATGTTATATAAATAATAATTTTTAAAATATTTATTTTAAATATTCTTTCAATTAAAATATAAAAATTTAAATAAATTATCTAAAATAACATTAATTCAAATCTAAAATATTATTGCAAGTTTATAAAATGCCAAATTAATTTTTATTTTGAGTGAATGATCAATAAAGTTTTAAGAAATTTTGTCACTTCCTCCTTTTTTATTTAACATTAGTTTGATTTAAAATGAAAATTAATTATTTCAATATAAGTCGTAATAAACAAAACCCAAGTTTTGCTCAAAAAATATAACTATTAGTTAACGTGATTTGAGAGTGAATTAAGTTTTTGTAAAATATGATAAAAATTTATAAAATTTAATCTTAAAAATCAACAACTGCAAAAATTAGCCTTAAGTAAAAAACACTTTACTACAAAAATAGAAATTAGCATATTCGTATTAAAATTGCATAAATATACACAATTTAATTTTATTAAAATAATTTGTTTACAAGTTAAAAAGGAAAAAAAATAAACTGTGTATTATTACATAACCTGGACAAATTTATTAAAAATAAATAAATTTATTCTAAGACATTTATGACGCCGAAAGCTCTAATACAGAATATTAAAAAAAAATTAACCATTTAGATTCCCCGGGCTTTTAATGTGAAATAGATGCCAATAATAGACTCTCTAATCCCGAATTGACTCTAAAATTCAATAACTCGAATATTTGTGGAAAATTTATTTTTGTAAAACTTTAAATCTCGATATAAAATGCGAGTACTTGTGGCCATAAAACAGACTTTCAGTTTGTGTTCAATCAATTGAGGAATAAGTTGTGTAAAGAAAAGTAGTCTATAGTTAACCCACACTTTCACTGCGATCTCAAACGCATTGAACACTTTTATGCAATTCTTAAGTGGATTGAAAAAACTCACAATTCTATCAGATTTTCGCAATACATCGCTCATAATCTCCAAATGTTTTTATATTCTCACATTACACACAAAGAATTGAAGTATTGAAGCATTGGAGTTGAGATGCTTTTAAAAGCCTATTTTGCCGACGGTTTCGATGTCTTCTTCGATATGTAATGCATTAAAATATATCTCTTTTTTGTTATTTACGACTAAACAAAGGCTCTACAAAAGTGTCTGTTATATGAAAAATGCTTTGAGTCAAACAAACCTCTCTAACTCTGATTTCTATTTTGCTTTTTCTAAATCAATAAATTTTATTCAAAACTAAATATAATATAAAAATAGTATTCTCTATAACTCATACCATATTATCTGCTAATAAGTCTCACAAACATAAGAGATGAGCCAAAAATCCCTCAGATTTGAAAAATTGACATTTATCTTTTTGGCATTTAGTCCGAGAAAATGGATTTTTCTTCTCTTGTCATATAATTTATTAAGAATTATATAACAATTAAGAAATTAAAAAATGTTGCTTAAATTAATGTTAAATTCAGTTTAAATTTAGTTAAATTGGATATAATTGCAAACAAAAAACACAAAAAATTATAAAACAAAACAAAAAATCTCTTACCTAGGTTTTTTGTTTATTTTATTTTATTTTTAAACCCTTCCACTAACCTCCCCCTAAATTGGCGGATCTTCTGAATTCCTATAAATATAATATTCAATATATTAAAGCTCTGAAATAAAGCTATACTTTTCTTTACAATATTGGAAATAAAATCTTTTTTTTTTGGATCAAATGAAGTGAAAATTTTGTTGTTTTAAAGTAAAGTCTAGAAATTCTTCCATTAATTTTATATTAAATTACATTATTTTAAAAGGATTTCAATTGTCATGTTTATAGAAAAAAGAATTTCAATCAGAAGATAGTTATCAAGAAAAAATTTAATAAATCTACGAATTATATATCAACTCTTTTTCTTATTATTTACAATAAATCTTTTGCGATGACAAGACATAAATCTCATTTAAAAAAAGTTTTTGTTTCCAAAATCAATAGTTATTTTTCAATTCTTAATTTAGAAAAAAATTTAGTTCCAAAAAGTTTTGGTCGAATTCAGTGATCAATTCGCAAAAAATATAGAATATATGGTTCGATATATTAGAATTCGAGATAACATATGTTTCCTAACTCTTCGAGAGTTGTTGTCCAAAAGACTAAAGTTTTTGTTTCGTTTAGAGCTCACAATCGATAAATCAATGAATTAAATAAACAGTGGATTCGCTCTCAGATATGGCCGAAAAATATATTTTTTCGAAAAAAGGAAATTTCGATTTTATATTTATATAACTCAAGAGTTTTATCGAGTTTTATCACACTTTGGCACTGAGAACAGGATAGAAAACTAAGTTAAATAATCAAACTCTTGTAATAACATGATTTGGAGAGTTTATACCAATTTTTATACCGGATATTAAAAATTTTCAATTTTTTCTTATTAAATAAAAAACAATTTTATATATAGACTTGCTAAAGTAAAGTTAAACTTTTTAAAATTACAAAATCCTAGATTAATAAAATAATATTGCTAGATTTATATTGAAAACATTTGGCAATAATCCAGGAAAAATAATTTTATCAATATTTTTTATTACATGTATTAAATAAAAATATTTATTTAAAAAATATAATTATAAAAACAATTACTTAAATTTTCAAATAATTTTATTTAAATAAAATTTTAATTATTAGAATATAGTTGCAAAAAAGCATTTTTATAAAACTAACACGTAAAGTTAAAGCTTAATTAATTAGTTAAGCTTTTTGGTAATTATTCAAAAGCATTTGATTAATGAATATAATTATAAATTAATGGTTATTAAAGAATTGATAATTTCAAAAATTTGTGTAATATCATTAAATTAATAATTAATATTTTGGCACAAGTCATCTTGACAATATTTTTATTTTGTTTGACTTTAAGAGTTAATTAAGTATTTATGAGTGAGTATAACAATAGACAGATATCTCAAAAAAGTTGGTTCTTTGTCTACAAATGCTGTTATAGACCAAAGAATTAGTTTCAAAAGACTTACAGCAAATATACTCATATATGAGAAAACTTTTGTTCTTTGACTCGATTATTGATTAATTGAACGATAGGTTCTGAAATGAGCACCAACTGAACCAAGATATTTTTTATAGTCAAGATATTTTTTAAATAACTAGCTAAAAATAATATTATTATTATTCTTCATTTATAAGTTTAAACTAGCTATTATTTTCAAAAAGTTAGATTTGTCATTAAAAACTTATATACTTTTAATAAGAACATTAATCATTAATAAATATAATAAAAAAGCAAACTGGTTTACTCCTTTCTCAGCTCCCAGAGCTGGCCAAGACACATCGGCTCTGGTGTGGGCATCGCTTGCAAAACAACAAACAATATTATATTCAATAGAGAGTTAATATTGTTTTTGCAAAATCTCATTAAGAGAATAAGTTAAACGAAAATAATACTGTTTTCCGATATACAATCCCAAGACAAAACTTTCTGATCTGGTTTTTCCTACTTTGAAAAAGTTGACTAAAAACAATTAAAAATACAAATTTAACAAGCAAACGAAAATCATTATTAATAAAAACAAGCAAAGTAAATTATAAAATAATAAAGAGTAAATTTTAACTGTAAAATTTTATTTTGTTTTAAAATTAAAAATGTCAAACAATTTAATAATTTCATAAACTAATAATTCAAATAAATTTGAATTTAATTCTATCGCTTATAATAAACTTACAAATAACAAACAGAGGTTGAGAAACGGAAAAGAAATTTAAGTTTAGCTATAGCGTCGTATATAACATTCCTGTTATAAAAAGCGAATTCTGTAAAAATAAGCTGTTTGTTATAAGTGGGTTCTACTGTTATACATTAAAAAAATAGCTAGTATATATATTAATAGAGCTTCTTGATTATATTATTTGCCGTTTAAACGGATATAGATTTTTGTTAATGAATTGATAGGAGATTTAATTTATTATTTAAAAAAGCTTATTATAACAATAAAGTCAATTTAAATTAGAGTGTCTATTGATATTCTAATGAGTGTTAATTAAATTGAGCAAGAATAAAAAAATTGTTGAATTAATTAAAGTTTAAAGTAATGGGCAATTATAATAATGTGCAAAAAATATATTACACAATATATATGTGAATATATACAATATATATATATATATATATATTAGAAATAGTTTTTTCTTGCTAATTAACTTGTAAATTAATTCAAATTTTTTCAATTAAAAAGTGTTCGGTTGATGAGAAAATCGTAAAGCTTTACGATTTGTATCAAAACTGTGTAATCAGAATCTTAAAGAATACGAAACCACAGAATTTGGTTTGAATTAGACGTTTAAACAGTTTGTGTTGTCATTAAGGATCGTATTTGAATGAATCCGATAGTTATATAGACATAGATTGGACATACACATACACATTGCTTGGCTAACTGATCCGACAAATTATTATCACTATTTGTTGCAATTGATATTACCTTTGATCAAATGGTGAAGCGCTTAATCGGCTCACATTTTGTGTAATTGCAACAAAATAACATAAACTACGAAATTAATGGAAAAATATGAATCAATTTGATTGAATGCAAAGAATTTATATTTTGGTTTATTCTTATATTATGTTCTTTAACCGATAAACTGATAAAATTGATGAAAAACATTGAAGCCTTAAGTCATACAATTACAGTACTTATACTGTAGTTTAGATTGGTTTATGTTAGTTTAGATCATTAGTGTCTTGGTCATATCATCCATATTTCTAAACCGACTTATTAATAATGAGCCGACAATTATCAAAGACTAATGACTAGAAGAAGAAGCGCTTGTATTATATGTACAGAGATTTAGAGCACTTTTATCTATGAGATGCAGAAGATTGCCAACAAAACACCATAAAATGATTTTAATAATGCATTTCTAGTATTGCTTCTTGTGCAATTGAATATAATAATACAAATGACAATATATTAATACTTTAATATAATTTAAACTATAATTTACACATTAATAGATAATTGTTTTGTTATAATGTTAGTTGTGAAATTGAAATTATTTTAGCACGGTTTAATATACTTGAACTTACTTTGTTTAATTTTATAGTTTTAAAATAAAAATTACTATTTTTTATTTTATTTTAAATTTATTTTAGATGCTAATATTTTTTGTAAATAAATTGTTTTGTCAAATAAACGTGTCAAAATTATCTTTTTTAATTATCTTAATAATAATTATTATAAATTTAATTATTTTTAACTAGATTTTATTTTATTTAATTAAATTTTTTTGTTGCAAATTTTAATCTTAAAAAACTGTAAAAATGTTGTAAAAAGTAAACTATCTTACAGTTTTTAAAAATTAATATAGATTTTTTTAATAAATCATTTTATTGATTTAATTAAAATATTAATATTTTGTAATTTTTATTAAATAAATTTTTTATAATTAAATATTTTAAATTGAAAATTTACAGTAGTTTAACAAATAAGACAAAAATATTTTAATACCTGAAATATTATAATTTGTTTCAAATTTATTGTTAAGTAAAAATTTTGCTGATTTAACATTTTGTTGAAAAAGCGCCGTTATATCAGCTTGTTACTTTCCACTCCAGTAACTAAATAAAAAATAAATACAAAACTGTTAATAATTCAAAATTTCAATTAATTTTCTCTTCTACTGTATAACAAATTCATAGTTTAATCTCATATTTATGTTGAAATAGATTTTTCAATACAATAGAAGAAAGAAATAAATGGAGTGAAAGGCATGAGAAGAGAATATTTGGAAATGGAGTCTATTTTTCATTTAGATACGAAACCCAACGAATTGTAGACTTTATTCATATTTGATATTGACTTGAATTAAGTTTTGTACTTCTCTTAACAAGAGATTTCATTAATAGTGTCTCTATTTATAGCTAAAAATTTTTATTATAGAGTAATAAAAATATTCAACTCTTTGGGGATATATTCAATAAAATTCATCTCAATATTTCTCCAACAGTTCCAAACACTTCTACTCTTTTGATTAGATCTGTATTGCAGTCGAGTTATGAGTTTTGCAAATAAATAGTTTCGAAAAATTCTCAATTATTTGACGCAATAAAATAAATGCATCTTACTAGTTAAATTAGTTCATTTAAACTGCTAATTTCCAGATAAAAATTAATGCTTGTTATAAATATTTGTTTAAATCTAGATATGATGAAAAATATATATAATTTTGAGAAGTTCAAATGAATAATTGTATTTTGATTAAAATGTTTTATTGCATTTGAATTATTTGTACCAAAATGTTAGACTAAATTAAATTACATTTTTTGTGACACATTATATAATTTAAAGAATTAATTTAAACTTATTTTAAATGATATCTAGTTTTTATTGAATGTCTTGAAGCAGAAAAGAATGTTAACTTGAAACTTTTATCAGATAAGTACACATTTTACAAATTCATATTTCATTTTTTGATATGTATAACAAGTTATTCAATAATAAGAAGTTTGACTTAATTTAATGGATATTATTTTCGAGATATGATTTGAAATATTGAGATTTAATTGAAATATATGAGTAAAGAAAAGTTGAAAATGTAGTCGAATTACACTGTCTTTTAACTAAACTATTTTAAAGGCAATTAAAAACACATAAATTAACGCATTTTTTGTCATCTACTCTCTCATCAAATACAATGAAAAATCAATTAATTATTTCTTTTTGTTTAAGTCATTAATTGGAAACTAATGATCAGATTTTTTGTCCGAGTTTTCTACAAATATCTATCATTCGGTCTATAAATCAATAATTTAATAAAATATTTGATTAATATATTTCGAAAAGACTATACAAAAAATGTTGTCTCAATTTGTCTCAATTTATATTATTGTTTATTTCATATAAAACAAGAATTCGAGTGAAACTGGTCTGACATTCGGGTTCCTCAGCCCTTGAAGACAGATGTTTGAAATGATAGAAATTTCTATTTTATGGCAGAGTTCTCCAGAATCATTTAATACCGGAGCGGCACCGGTATGTAAAAACTGACGTCACGTACTGATCCGCTCCTAATCTCGAAATCAAATAGTTTTCCAAACGATTGAATTAAATGTACTCTTATTTTGTCAAAAACTAAAAAACGTTTTTTCGGGTCTGAAAGCAAAAAAACTAATCTATTTCTATCAGAAAATCATTAAACTAATTGAAAAACAGTTTTGCAATTAATTAAAACTCGTCTTTAGTCTAATGCATGTCTTGACAATTAAAGTGTCAAAAGAATGAGATTTATCACTACAACCCAATATATACTATATTTGTTATATGTTTTTATTTTTTATCGTCAAAAAAGGAGTAAATATTTGCCCAAAAATAACAATTAATTTGTTTGACTACAGTCTTGACTGCATTTTGTATTAATTGATAATATGAACTTGTTTTAATCATTTTATTAAAGATCAATATTCTGTTATCTCTTGTAATATATTTTAAAAAAATAAATGTCTTTTAATCTCAAAATGACTTTCATGTATGTAATCTCATAATCATTTAATAAATAATTAATCTAGTTAATTGAATCGAGTTAATTTATTATTTTTTAAGTTATTTGTTAATTACAACTATAAAAACGGTATAATTAGTTCAAATTCTCTCTCTTTTTACAGTTTTTATTTATTTATCAAGATTAATTAAGTTTAAAAAAATGTTAAATGTTTTAACTTATTAAATTTAATGTCAATCTTAAAAAAAGGAAATAATCTTCTAAACATTTATTCTAGTTTGAGCAAGCAAGCTTGACCAATTCAGCTTAATATTGCCATTAAACTAAAATGTTATGTTATCTAAAATTGTTGGAATGATGTTAATTATGCAAATATTTTTGTTGACATAGTTTTACTTTTTATCGTAACTTCTACCTCATTAAGCGAATATGTATTCAATTATAACAAAAAAGTCATTATTTTTACGATTGTATATCATTTCTATAACTGTTTTGAATATGCATTTTATTAATAATAAAAAATTATTACAAATAAAATATGTTTGTAATGAAGTCTATTATATTTTTTATTCGTTTTGTTTTTTTAAATTAAAAAATTTATTTTTATAAATATTTGAAAAACAAATTTCGAGTTTATTTTGTATAAACATATTATTGTACAGAACTTTGTGAACAATGATTATAAATAATGTAATATATTTTAGTGTCTGTAATAGAAATATAATATTAGTTTAAAATTTTTATTATTCTCTAAATAATTTATTAACAAAAATATTTTTTAAACACACTAAATATTACTATCTTAAAATTAATAAAATAAATTACTTCTAATTTTAGATATTTAAATTTTATAAGTTTGTTTTTACAAATATTTGTTTAATATAAGATATATAATATTAATTAAAATATTTTAAGTGTTAATTATTTTGTAAATTATATTATTTATGTACAGATTAACAGCAATTATGAAATATTTATTTTATTTAATTAATAGTCAAAATAAATACTAGTTTTAATAATTCCGTTATTATTCCCATAACCTCATTAAAGCTGAATAAATATTTATTACAAGTAAAATAATTTTTTTATTTTAAAAATTGTTACAAAAATTAAATTACAAAATTCAATACAACTTATAAATTAGCAAAATTACCTAGTTTATCAAGTCTAAAATAAATTTGTTACCGTAATAACTTATTATAATAAGTTAACTTTTAAAAAATAATTTTTACAAAAAAAAAGAAGAAAATTAATACAAAAAGTAAAACAAATGCACTGAAACTCAAATTAATTGCAAAATTATTTCGAAATTTGTATTTTACAAATTGGTTTTCATATATTACAGAATATTCTGCAATAAATAATAACTAATGTCAAGAATAAAAAACAATAGAAGAGAATATTTAACAAGTTGTGCTGTTTCACTTTTTGATTGCAGAATTCTGCAATTATAACAAATGTAAAAATAATTACTAAGGAATACAACATGCCTATTCTCTATAAAGGGCTATTCTCTAATTAAACATCATTTTGACAAATGTTTAGAAAAGAATTTTCTGAATGTTTTGCATTGAATGCAAGTCTTGTTAAAAATTTTGTTAACAATGATAAATATGAAACAGAGTTGTGTCCTATGATTATAATAAGTCTAATATTTTATTGTATTCTGTATTTTGTCCTCAAACTCATTATGCCTTAACGTCTCCTAAATATGAAGTCAACTCATATATAGATTTTGATAAAACAAACGCTTAATAGAGAGTGAATTAGAAAACTGAACGCAAAAGCATTGATTGAGAGCACAGTCTGTGCAGACTCTACAGACATCGGAGTCGGAGTCGAAACGCGGAATATCTGGCGTTTGAGAGAGCACTGGATATCAGATTCGACTACAGTTTGTTCGCTTCGAGAATGTGTTCGTTCGACGATTCTCTCACTCTTTGCCTAACATTGCAAACATTACTATGACTTTCACTCATTAAACGATTCATATCATTCATAGAGCACTCGCCGATAAAAAAGGTGTTTTCGTATTGTAGTCATATATATAAGAAAAAAGAGCCGCTAATGAAAAAATGACGGCTCTATTCGTCGTTATATTCGTTTAATCAATCGGTAAATAAATATTCGCAAAAAATCATATAATTGAGAAAATGCTCTCAAGTGCTCAACATTTTTAAATACATTTTCATTTTAAGGCTTTATTTAATTTTGAGAAAAAGTATTTGTTTTTACAAAATATTGATTTGAAACTAATAAACCGACGAATTTGCCGCACAAAACACTCTTGTTCAATTCTGGTATTGACTTTCTTCTTTGAAAAATAAAAAGCCATTTATTATTCGATTTATTACTAACTCTTTCTTTCATTTTCTTACAGTTTATATATATTTCTGTTTAACAGTCGAACGAATGGCAAAACTTTTTTTAATTAACAACTATTAACATAACAATGAGTTTTGTGAGATAGAGACGAAGGGAAAGGAAAAAAATTATTTTTAATTATAATATTTCTCTTGTTTTATATATTAATTAAAATTTTGCGCATAATTTATCCGTTTATACAAAACGAGACAAAACTCTTTCAGACACTTCTCAGATATTGAAATCTCATTATTCGTCAATTTTTTCAGCAAAATAATAATAATAATAAAAGTAATGGAAATTTCAAACATTTGTATGAGAAATAAGAGCTCAAACAGCAGCGGATCCGGACCGACGACACCGAGAAAGTTGTCGAAGCCGTCACTTATGGCGAGTCCTAACCTATACCTCCGAACGCCGACGACGTCAAACAGCAACGGCGGGTCCGTTACGACACCGACTGACTTGTTTGTGGAGAGACCAGAAACCCCGGAAGGAGAGAAGTTGGATCTGAGGCAACTCAGTCAAGCGCTCACTCGTCTCCTATACCCAAAGGTACGATTTGTTCACATTATTCGCTTGTATTTAACTTTTTTACCGTTTTCTCCTAACTATTATTTGTGTTGATTAACTGATTGACTGCTTGCGGGAGAGTTACTCAGTTAGACCAAAAGGGTGAGGGAGGGAGAGAGGGAGAGAGAGCAGGAGAGATTAGGAAAGAGAGTAGGGGGGAGAGAGAGAGAGACTTAAATTATCGTTAACGCCGAGAAGGGCTCAATTTTTTATCCAACTCTTAATTGAAGCTCAGATTTATTAACAATAGATTATTAGTCAAACATTTGTCTCATTAAATATACAAATAAAACAAAACTTTTGTTGTATTTAAAGTATTTAACAGTTAATTGTAAATATGATTTATTAAACTCGAGTTTTTTGTGCCTACTTTACAGGTCATAATAACTCTCCTGTAATAATAATTGCGTTTATATTTTGCCAAACGCTAATAATTTGATAGTAAAATAGTTAGTAATAAAATAGACAAAAAATTATTATCACTTTTCTTTTGACAGTAATATAAGTGTCGGTTGTATTGAACTGAAAAAAATGTATTGAATGAGCGAAACATATCACGAATTTAATATATTTTAGTATTATTACTATTACTGGTTAACTAATTACAGAATACTTACTGCAGAATATTTAATGATTATAAGGTTTTGGCTGAAATACTACAGAGTATTGTGTGATTCAATGAAATTAATCAAAATTTTAGCTTTTTTTATGTAATACTTTACTGAAATGTTAATAAAAAGTACAAAATATTAATATTTAATACACGAGTAGAGACGTAAAAAATTTATGTTTATATGATTTGAATAAAATTGATTTTGCGTTTTATCTTTCGTCAACTTTGGTTGTAATTTCTTTATGTGTTTTTAAAGTTATTATATTTGATAAGTGGATCAGAAAATTGATCAGAAATTGAATCTAAAAATGTATAGAAATACTAAGTTTTTTGGTAATATCGGTAATAAAATTGAAAAATAAAATCTATTTAGACGAACATAAAAATGTGTTTTAATGCGATTAACTTCACACAGAATAGTGTTTCAGTAGTTTTATGTATCAAAAAGTTTTTTATTTATATTTTTGGAGAACATAATTTGGATTTATAGCCGAAAAATGCAATAATTTATATCATATTTTGCAAGAAAATAAAAAATCGTTTCTATATTATACAAAACATATTAATTTTAAATAAATTTATTATTTTGTATATAAAAAATCTAAACTCTCGTGAGATGTCATCTCTATTATGAATGACAATTGAATACATGTCTAGTCATTGTTTTACCTCTAATTTGATTATTAAAAAAAAGTATTAATTTTTGTGCAAATGTTAATAATATCCGAGTCTAACGTTTAATGACTTCTGATAAGCAGAGAAAAGAATACAAAAATAATTTCATAAAATTTTATGTAAAAAAATAATATTTTAAGAATTTGATTTGACAGCAGTGGGAGGCCTGGACTACATGGAAGTTACAAAGGAAGGGAATGGGATGTGAAGAGTGAAACAGCAATTTTCAGACTTAGTTGCAATAAAAAGAGGAGAAAATGTTTTATATTTAATGGCAAAAAAAACTTTATTTAACGTTATATATATATAATGCCATAATTTAATTGCTGTTTCTTTTTTCTTCTATGAATTTAATTTAAGCACTGGTTTTTTGGCCAGGCATAAAAGTCTGGTGCTCTGGTGGAGCACTCGTATGCTGTGGCGATGACTGAATGTTCGCATTATTTTCTGAATTCAATTCACATTTAGTATATTTAATATTCTTATTCTTGTTTAGTATTTATTGAAAGGCGTTTTCAAAGCATTTCTTTTGTTTGAAACAAATTTAATAAAATTATTACTCGAAATAATAGCAAAGAATAACTTCGAATAATTAAATGGACTGCATATACATGTATACGCTTGTCATGTAATCGCAATTTATTTATTATTATTAATAATAAACTGATTTAAATTAGCTTTTAATTGGACTACAATTAATTTTTTCCTATTTTTAATATATAAATTAATTCCATATACAGCGTATTGTTAGCAATTTTCTTGAGTTTATTATCTCATCTTTTCTTGCGTTACTCCCATCGATAAAATATAAGATTTATTTTCGTATTTTTAAAATATAAACTTAATTTAGTGATGAATTAAAAACAAGAAAACATTTTTATAGTTTCAAAAGATAATGTAAAGTTTGTTATCCAGCGTCTGATCTCTACCATTCGCTTTAAATTGCGAATATTAAAAAAATTTCAATACATTAAACATTCAATCAATTCAAACATAATAGCCATTGAGTGGGCATTTATCCACTCATTCATATGGTAGAGCCAATGCCTCTTATCGTGTTTCGAAATCTTTTTGTATTACTCGAAAAAACCACTCCTTTGCTAGTTTTCAACCAAATATATTCATTGTAGATATTTATTGAAAATTTATATATATTTAATACATGTTTCTTTTTTGTTGATTAAAATCTATTTTCAAATAAATGAGAGATTATTCTCGTCTTGAATTATGTTCGCCTTTAATTTGAAATGTATTTATATTTATATAAATTTAATTCATGAATAAAACCTAAATTATACAGTCCTTACAGTCCTGTCTTCACATCAGAAATTATTGCAAAGATAGTGGGGTTCGAGACGTTTATTATAGGCTTTTTCGAAGTTGTTTGAGATTTCCAATCAATTACACAAACAATTTGCGAAACACTTTGTATTAAACTTTTAAAACTGTATTTTCGGGATATTATTACTCTTTGCTTAGTGTTTGTGATTTGGCGTTAACTTTGATTTTATGAACACATAATTGACTCTTCGATTAATTCCGATCTCTAGTGTTGGGATCAGAAATTGAATACAAATTTATTATAAGCCGAGAAAATAACTGTTGAACTAATTGCAAATTACGGTATTTTCAAGTGATTGATGATAATTAGAAATGACTATTCGGTGCCATTAGAATACACTGCGAGAAAAGACTCTTTTTTACTCTATTTTCGATGTTTTAGATTTTGAGTTCAATTTTAATTATTCGGTTCAATGGCCTCGAATTTATGGGCAATTTATTTATTTATTCTTAATGAAGAAAATTTTTTTAATTGATTATTAAAGTCGATTCGGATAAATCAAATATAGCTTTTAATAATTTTTTTTATCGTTTTAATTATTAATTCAAATAAATTTTAATTAAATTTTTAAAAAATGTTTTATTTATTTATTTTTTTATAATTTATTATGTACAGGTATATTATTTTCCAAATATAATCTTTAACACATTTGCCACTAATTTATTCCAGCATTAAATTTCAAAACTTATTTTTATATTCAGTATATATTTAAAATAAATCTGTAATTTATTTAAAGTTTTTGAACTTATTAACTAACTAATAGTTTCAAATACATTGACAAATATAGCTAAAATTAAGAAAGCTTAATTTTTAAATTACATAATATCATATTATTGCCATAAAATATTAGCAAAGATTAGCTTATTTTAAAGTTTGGTAATAAATTTCATTTCAATACAAGTTAATTGAATTAAAAATAGAAAATTTCTGCTTTCAAGCACAAAATATTTTATAGTTTAATTCTAATCCCAAATTACAGTTAATTATAATAAATATAATGAAAATTACTAAAGATATGTTAGAAAGGATTAGAATATATGCAAACATTTGCATAAAATGTAATCAATAATTAAAATTGATCTTCAATTTAAAGCTTAAGTTTAAAAACGACTGCTCTTCTCGAGTTAAGTCCGGATATAACGCCTAAAACAAGGCTTTTATGCAGGGATTCATTAGGGGGATCAGCTAAAACCCCCCTTATTTTGGAAATTTGCATTTATTTCCCCTAGCATTTGGTCCACGTAAAGGCAACCCTTTACGATTTTTACCATCAAAAGTGGCAGGGGGGAGGACAAATATTTTGAATTTTTAAGTTAAATTTAGTTAATTTCTCATAAATTAACGTTAAATTCAGTTTACATTAAGTTAAATTAATTAAATTTAGTTTAAATCCGGTATAACTCCAGTTAAATTGGGTAAAATTTTATCATAAATATGTGTTTTTTGAGGGTTTAAAATATCCCTCTTTTGATACTTTCCCCTAGGTTTTTCAAAATATATTTTTTAAAAATTCCCCCTTAACTTGTTCCTGGATCGGCAATCCCTGCTTTTATGACATAACCGTTTTTGAGTTATGTGTGATTTGTGTTTTAATTAATTTAGAAAAATAGAGTAAAATCTAAGCGAAATTGAGTCCACTATAGATTAAATGCATTGTTTGAACACTAATACAAGTGTTGAGAGTTTGGGCTTTAATGGAGAAAAAACATATTTGTTTAAGTGCTCCTCAATTGCGTAAAAAGCAATTGTCTAACAAATACTGAGTTGAAGTAAATTACAAAAAACAAAACTAAATAAAAAAGACGATGCGATGCAGTAGAACAGGAGAAGAGTTTGATTGAGAGGGATTTTCTCGCTTTTAATTACGAGACTCACAACTAATCCAATCAAAAAACCTTAACTAAGAGCGAGAGAAGAGTGTAATCGAGACTCGAGTCGAGCGCTTCTCATATTCGGTAACCGTATATACGGTTGAGATAATTACAAACTTAAGGAAACATTCGACAAGAGTTTTATAGTGCACTTAAGAGTTAGCGCTTTTTTGGCCACTTTTTCTCAAAGTCTTATTCCACTTCTAGAGGAAAAGGCTTTGCCATTAATTTCAATGATTCGGATCATTCAGACGATGATTGGATTGATGATCGAACAAATGATCCCAACTCTCCTAGAACCATACGAACCATACCAGCCCTGCCAGTCCTACCAGTCCTACCATACCTACAAAACTATATAACTGGCCTTAACTGCACAGATATCAGACTGACTACGAGCTCACACTATGAGGCACTCACTACTAGATTCTGTCATAACGTCGTCATTAGTATATCTTTCATCTTATTATAGCTTCTGTTCTTCCTTTGCTTTTTCTCTATCTCTCCCCAAGTCTCTCTCTCTCTCTCTCTCTCCTGCTCTCTCTCTCTCTCTCTCTCTCTCCTGCTCTCTCTCTCTCTCTCACACACACATACACACAGTTATAGCTTTAAAAGTGATATAAAACAGTGTATTAACAAAACATCAAATTATTTGCTCTTTTGTCGCATCGAATATGAGTTCGGAATTTCAAACAAGTTCTTAGTTATTATCTTTGATGATATTCTAAGTTATCAAACTTTAATGAGTTGAAATAAAACATAAAATACTATTTCTTAGTTAACTAAACACGTAAACTCAAATCTAAACCATTAGTTAACTATTCTTCACGTCATTAAGATATGGTAATTGAAAAGAAAAATTGAAATAAAGTTTTTCCTGACTTTCTAATCAAATTTCCTGAGAATGGTATAGAAATATGCTATAATTAAGTCGAAGTCAAAAACAATTTAATTCATTTGTTCGGTTCGGAAGTAAACATAACGACAAAAACAGTTATCATTGTCTGATATGAAATGAATGATTGCATTGAAGCCACCGTTCAGTCCATTAAGACATTTGAGAAGAACTCCAGTTCTATACCACTATTAACCAACGAATTTATTAATAATAATTATATTTCTTATTTTGTTTTTGTTTTAAATTTAATTAAAACTTTTTAATTAGTAATCGAGAAAACGTATAATTATTTAAGTAATCAATTGCATGATTGGCGCACATCTCACAAACGGCGCTTAATTTTTTAATTTATTTAATTAAAACTAAATTTAAATATTTTTGCTGATTATAAATATTTCAGACATTCCTTTGAACTCAATGCTAACAATCAGATAGAGTTTTGTTAATGAATTGCAAAAATATTACAAAACAGATCTGTCAATGACATAAATAGTTAGAAATGCAGTCAATATTACTATAAAGGATTAAAAAACTAGTTAATCCAATTAGATAATGATCATAAATATTTAATTGCTGAAACGAATTTATAATTTAATAAATGATTATCGAACAGAGAATATTGATTAAGAGCAGAATCTAAAATAAAATTTTATTGCTTTGAAAACACATTTCAATAAAATTGGCAATAATTCAAATTTGCGCACATTTTATGCGTTTTGCTATCAAATCGAAGTTTGGTTTAACTAATAAAAGCAATAAAATTTTGTTTTTAATGCTAAGCTGTTTATTAATACAAAATTAGCAACTAGCCAGATAATTATCGAAATTAATAAACTTCGTGTGAAGAATGTTACGAAAAAAAGATCTTTTTAAAGTTTAAACTAAAAATTTAATAAAACAAATATTTTAAATATTTTGTATTTTTCATAAATATTTGATTAGATTTTTTGATCAAAGATAATGAATTTAAAATATTTAATTTCGGTCTTAAAATAGTTTAGTTTAATATTAAGCACTAGATTAGAGGTTTAAAGCAATATTAAATTTGTGCCAGGTATTAGTTTTAAATAATGCAAAAATTTGCGTTAATACCCAATAATTATTAATTTTGGTTATAGTTTATAAATTTTTAATCAACTTATTAATAGAATACTTAAAGTGATTTAAAGATTGCAATTAATTTTATCTTTTATATATAATTGCTTTAAAATTTAGTGTAAAAATACATATTTATTAATAAATTTTTGATGAATTTTTGCTTCAAGTTATTTGAGTTAAAAAAATCTGATCTCTCCCATTTCCTCCCTATCCCAACGTTGAAAACTGTTTTCTAATAAATCAATTTAATTATTGCTCTCAAAAGAATTATCAAGCGTTCAATTTTTTAAACACCAAATTTTTTAATGAAGTAAATCTAATAAATAAAAATTTTAACGATTTTTTTCATTTAACTTAATTATAAAATATTTAAAAATAATTTTTTAAATCAGCTTTTTATTCATTTAAAGTTTAAAATCCACTCTCGAAACCATAAAATTTGAATTTTAATAAATAATATTCGAAAAAATTATAATAATTTAAACATTTATTATATTTGTTTTTGAATAGAAATTTTTATTCTATTTTTATTTTATATCTCATTTATAACGAACGATAAAAACCAATAAATCACAAACAAAACCAACAAAAATGTTCGGTAAATAATAAATTGCATTCTCGACGGAAGCGGACATTTGATGATTATTTGCAAATATTCAGTCAAACACTTGAATATTCAGTGTTTGTTGAAAATAAATTATAGAATATTCTCTTCAATTATATATCTATTTATTGAATGCATTTATCTTTTATACATATAATGAAAAATGTGTTGAATGGCTCAGACATTCTCGCTCTCTCTTTCTCTCTCTCTTCCTCCGTCTCTCTCTCTCTCTCTCTCTCTCTCTCTCTCTCTCTCTCTCGCTCTCTCTTCCCTGCTCTCTGCTCTTTCTTCCTCCCTCTCTCTCTCTTTCCCCCTCACTCCTGCTCTTTCTATAAGTATTAAAAAGTATAAAATATTTACTTAAAGAACATTTTAATAGTATTTGTATTAAATTTTTCAGTTATACATATAAATGCATTTTCACGCAAACAATATATTGTGTTTACTCTTATTCGGAAAAAACCTCAAGTCTTCTCAAATAATCTTTTCATAGAAGAAGAGGGTTTGAATTTTTGTTAACATTTTCTAAAATAAGTTTTTTCATCTCTCTTACTGTAATAACATTTTGTGTTTTTTATTCTTATTTATTCGTTCATTTTATTCTTGGCCGACTTTAAAGACCCAATTCTTGAAAATTTTTATATATATTATATTTATTCCTCACTTTATATATGTTTAATATTTTTTGTCTATATTTCGGTATAAATATTGTGTATTAGATAGAAAAAAGTTAAAGTAAGTAAAAAATAGACAACAACCAACTTTAGGTTATTTTTTATTACTGTTTAAATGTTTGGCTGAGAAGTGCTTTAAGAGATTTAGAAAATTTCAAAAATTGCAAAAACAAGAGAATAAAGTGTTTTGTGTCTTATATTGCAAACATTTAACTCTAATTTAGATTTTAATGAAAAAAAAAACGAGAAAAATACAAAACTCTTAATCGATTTATTGATTGTACAAAAAGTTTAATAAAAACTTAAGTAAAAATCAAAGAATACATTAAAAAATAGATTTCACTTGAATTGTAATGCATGGATAGGCGATATTTACGGAGAAACAGGCTTTTGGTTATATTTTATATATTATTAATATTGATTTTTACTTTCAAATAATATTATAAAACAAAAGTATTAAAAAAACAGTTACATTAGTGATAAAAAGTTATTTGCAGTCGATTTGTAAAAATTTTAATCAAATAAATAGTTATTTTATTACTGGAAAAACCCATTTTCATAAATTCTGAGAAATTATTGTTAGCTCTATAGCAGAATCGTTGAGCCATTCGTTGTATTGATATTTTACAGTATTATATGCACTATATGTATGATATTATAATATGAAAAATATTTTAATATCTATTTTTAGAACATTTTTTTTTGTAAATCAGATATCATACAAAAAAATCGGTTTTCGGTTTGATATCGCATAAAAAATATTATTTTAAAAATATTTTACGTAAAACATTTAAATTGCAAAATAAGCGTTTAATGGGTTATTTAAAAGTCTGAATAATATTTAAATAATCAATAAATTCTGTTTTTAAACAGTAAGAAGTGTTAAATATCATTCAACAATTGAAGTGAAAAATTATACATTCCATACATTAGTTCTATTATTTCTATTGTTAAAAAAATTTATTCCGAAATTCAAATCAAAATCAAATTATTTAAACAGTTTTTAAAAAAGATATTTTAGGACTAGAATACTGAGCAGAAAATTATAAACCTTGTAGTCGTAACTTTGAAAATACCTAACGTATGATAAAAAGATAAGTTTCTAATGTATTCGGTATTTGAAACAAATTTTTGTTTCAAACAATCAATAAAAAAAATGTTTAGAAAAATGTTTTTCATAATTGACACCAATTTGAAGAACTCAAACAATAGACAAAAAAGTGTGAAAACCGACAGAAAATTAGGAAAAAATGAATAGTTATCGACATTACTATAACTGTATTCTAATAATATTATAGCAATTATGTTAATAAAAATAATAATACAAATAGTGTCGGCAAAGCAAAAAAGCCACAAAAAGAGAAATTAGTTTCTATTCTTGTGGTAAAAATATTTTTATTGATTGTCTGTCAGTAGAGACCAAAACGATGCCTACAGTAGTGGTCAAACCCGAACCGCAATTCTTTTGCCAAAGAATTTCATCAATTTAAAAAATTTTATAACCAAGCAACAAAAATTTAGCAATTAAATTCAAATTTATTAATTTAATCATATAAATTTTTATGTTTATAAAATTAAAGTTTAAGTCAAATCAAAGTCAAGTTGACGGTATAAATTAATTTGAGCATGTCAACAGTTTGTTTGCTTTTTTGTTCGCTTAAACTCCACTTTTTCAGACTTTTGACTTGAATTGACATTTTTAGAGCTCATATCCGACTATGAATTCAATTCGAATCTCTAGCCTTCAATCGATTCTTTAGCCATCTATTAATGGTTAAACTTATATCTATTTATATCCATCTCTTTCTTATACTGAGCCCAACGGATGACATATTAAAACAAATCTATTTTCTATAACTCTATAACTTCGAACATTGATTTATATAATTTAACTCAGTTTTTGAGTTTAAGTTAATTCTTATATACAATAATTTATTGTAATTTTATTGTTTTGTATGAAATTATCGAAAGATTGATGTGACATACAATGCGATTAGTAATTTCATGTCATCGGAGTTTGCGTTTAATTCAAATTAATATTTTTGTCTTTGACTGCAGTTTTGATTTGTTTGCAATTTCTAACGATTTTTTCTGTTTCTTCTTTTTTGCCAAATAAGTAAACTTAAACTTAAATTTTTTTCTTCTTTTTTTTCAAAGTGTCGATCGTTTTTCAAAATAAAGAAATAAAAAAATCGAATTTTACGGAAAAAGTTTCGCTTCATAGCATCGATAGGCTATGATTTATATGATAGAGAGAGAAGTTTGAGATTAAAATATTATCATTGCATGAGTTAACACATATCCTTCAACACTATATATGCGCAACAATTTGTTTTCAGTTTAGTTCACAGTTTTGTTTGTCTTCACTATAAACTCATCTCTAAATCCAAACGCATTAATCTTTGATAAAAATGAGCTGAAAATAGCAATTTTGTTGGTCGAAAAATGCCATTTAATAAATTTTTGTACTTGTTGTATTTGACAACACTTAGCGATTAAATAAACAAAACAATATTTTTAAGCGATAAATGGTTAGAAAATATAATGCAATGAGAAAATCATAGATAACTTAATTTTATTTAACATTTCAAATAAATCAATTGAAGAGTAAAAAATCGATTGAATCAAAATTGTGTAACTATTCTCTCAATACATTTTTGTCGATATTTAGCTGAAAAGAAGTTTACACTCGATGTGAAACTGAGAAACTGAAAGAAACAAATTGTGTTTCCATTCGATAAGATTTTTTCCAATATTCACAAACGGACGCCGAAGTGAATAATAGGAAAAATAGATTTTCAATACTACCGAACAGTCAGTTCATACTCTCAATAATAATGTTTAAGAATTGGATGAAAATTCTTTCTAATGTCCTGTATATCATTGCCCGGAATCTATTGATTATTTTTTTCTACATTTAATTTAGTTTAACACATAAATTCAATAGTTTTTAAAGTGGAAACTGTCGACAGAATAAATTTATTTTTCAAACATAAAACTTAAATATTATTAATTAATCTCAATATTGAAGCGAAAATATGATTATCTAATGTTCCGAAGCTCATGAAGAAGACATTAAAAAGATTGCACTTATTGGGCAAAAATATTTAGACTCAAACTATTCGTATTAAGCATTTAGATGGAAAACAGAAGAAAAATGTGAATTTAATATAACCCGAAGGACTAGAAAAATGAAATAAATTGAAGAAAATATTGTACAGAAAAAGCTATTATGGCTGACATTCATAGATAATTAATAGGGAATGAAAAATAAGAACTAATTTCAAACTAAAGAGTCTTTAATTCGTGATTAGTATTAGTATGGTAATTAGTTTTTTTCAATTGTATTCTATTCTAAGCATTTAAATCAATTCACGTTATAATTAAAGATTGCCTTTAGGTATAAATCTGATAATTTGATTCTTTCTATTAATAAAATATCTATTTATTGTCTATTGAAAATAATTTCTTAAATTAAAACTTTTAATCACAAAAATTTCAAATTAATCTCAATTGGGAGTAAAATATTGATATTTTTGTTATTAATATTTTGATAAGTTTTTTGAACTTTTGGATAAAAAGACTATTTTTTATGATTTAATGAGCAGAACATCGAAACATGATTTAAATCAAGTTATTGTTTTTTGGTTAAAATATGACTACAATTTGTTTTGTTTTAACATTACATTTGAGAGATCTAAGACATTGCATATAATAGAGTCAAATCGAAAATACATTTTACATAAGTGTTATGCAAAGCAAACGATAGAAACTATAATATAAACTACTATTATATAAATTGTATTTGTATTGGAAAACATCGCCTATTCTATACTTAAAATATGTCGAAAAAACTGATTTATTATTGAATTTGTTGTAAAACAGAATTTATTTTTTATTACAGTTCTCTCATAAATATAAGCAATAAAACAGATTTAAAACTCTGAGAAAAAGGCCAATTGATCTAGAATCAATTATTCAATTAGTATTGAAATATACAGTGAGGCCTGAAATATGTTTTATGTAGGAAAAGAAATTGGCGTCTCTTCTGATACTAAATTACTATTGATTAGAGACTAAATCCTAGTGTATATCGACTTAGTTATTAGGGATTGACTGAATTATCTGCTCTAATGTACTCAATATTATTGGTTATATGAGATCTGCAAAAACTAATATTCATTTTTCATTTGAAATACGATCGGAAAAAATCAACTCTATATTAATATTACTCTTTGTTCGACATGACTGACCCATTTATGTACCTTTGAACAAACTTATCCTAAATGTCTGTTCAGTATTCATATTAACTAAAAAATTGGTTTATAAATCAACGTGAAATAAAATTTCAAAAATTTAGTCCAAAAATAAAAACAGTGAAAAAGTGTTAAAAATTCAAAACTACCTTAAATTGAATTTTATATTACATCATGTTTTCAAAGCCCCAAAACTCGATATTATATTTAACTTTTTGGTACATTTCCCGAGACATACATAAAATCAAGTGTATAAATATCACAGTTTATTTTTATTCAAAACCAATTAATACCAATTAAAATCAATTTAATGTCTATTACGGAATGTTATTTACCCGATCACATTTTAAAGATAGGAATTCCCCCATTTTATGATTTTTTAATGGCAATTCAATTATTGATTTTATGTCAAAATTGTTACATTATATAGATTTCAATCCAACATCAAAGACAAACCCCAACACAAGAAAAATATATGATATCTAATATCTAATGCCATATATAGAAGTATAACATCATATAAAATCAATCAATCAATTCCATGTAAATTGTGTTCGTGACTGAAATTTAAGCTTTTTTTGGAAATCACTTTATATTTTGTTTCGAGCAATAGAAACAAATTTTATTGTACTGTAAAGTAAACGCATTTCAAACTTTTTTTAGATAAAAAATTGCAAACATTAGAATAAATGCACGAATTTATAAGAAAGTCATATACAGTCTGATGCGGATACACACGTATAGTATCGCGAGTGAAGGTATAGAACTACAGTGTTAGCCAAACCCTAGCCGTACTGATTGAGTAGCATGCCACATCTATTGTAAATATTGCGTCAAATTTTACCTTCAGTTTTCATGCATCAACTTCTTTTTGTCAAACTTTATTCAAGAATTATTTTGACATAAATTCAATTTCAATGTTACCGTGGATATATTTTTAGAATTTTTTCTTCTATACAATTTATTCTTGAATGCAAACATATTTTTTTGTTTTATTAAAAAATATTAATTTTATTTTGCATCTCATGTGTAAAATTCAATATCTCATATATACGGTATCTTTAATAATGAAAAAATATATTAAAATTTCTTTTCTTTGATTTTTCTTTTTTTTTCTTTTTGTATTTTTGGAATTTATTAATATTTTTTATTTCAATATATTTTGGGAATACATAAGATCTTTAGATATTTGGGAATACTTAAGATTATCCGATATTTGAGATTTTGGTTTTGGTTTTTGTGTTGTAATATATTGTAAGACATAAGAAGTCATATAATAACCGAATGTTTTTATATTAGTTACACAATGTATGCAACAATAAGCGGATGAGTGGGTGTTCTCTAGTAGTGGTGCTTAAACTCAAGCATAAGGCGAATGGTTTTCAAATATTTTTCCAATTTATCATTTGTTTGATTAGATTCAACTAAATTAATAGATACTTAATGTAAACACTTGAGTAGGAGTGGGCTGAGGGGTTGGCTATTATGATGAGCCCATCAATACATTGTTAATTATGACAACTTGCCAATTATGATTGATAATAATTAAACGTATATATAAATTAGATCATTTTAATTAGCAAATTAATCTTACATGTTAATATTTTAAACTAATTGAACTTCAATAATATTACATTTAATTGATTATTTTGTTGAAAATTTATTGCCAATTAACTAATTTTTAATACTATTTAAAACTAAGTAATAAATTAGTTTTAACAATTGAACAATTGAGTTTAAATAATAATTTTTTCCATTCATTCTTGAGCTAATTTATTAATATTAAACACAACTTATAAATTATGGCCACTTTTCAGTAGTCGTGTTTCAACTTAGAATTTCAATGACCAGACCTCTATGTAGGCATACAGTACTTGAGTAGAGTTTTATTAATATGTAGGCAAAGTTCGGTCGGCAATAGTTTTTATTAGTTTTATTTATATAAAAATAAGTCTAAAATTTTTTTAGTTTTTGTTGAAATTAGTTTCATCGAAGGTCTGGACGAAATAAGTTTAAAATCACAATTAATTGTACAAACAATTATATTTTGTACATTTCAAATAGTTCACAAACGAAATATAAAGTTTTGTATAATTAATTAAAAGTTTTAAACTTATTTCGTCCGGATCTCCGATATCTACTGAAAAGTGATCATAATTAACAAGTTGTGTTTAGTATTAATTAATTAACTTAAGAATTAATAAAAATTCAAAGCAACACCGCTTGCATAACTTAAATTTGTTTAAAAAAATTGTTGAATAAATTTTATAGTTTTCGAAACTATATGAGAAATAATTAAATATTGATTAAATTTAAATGTTAAATAAAAATTTATTGTTTGTTCACAAATAGTTTAAAAAATAACATTTGTTTCTAAAGTAAAACAAATAAAGTAAATAATTAATAATTTAAATAATATATAAAACTTTATATATTTCTAATGTCTTTACTGTACATGGTTACTTTGCAGAGCCAAAAAAACAAATAAAAATAATCAAACATAAAAATTGTCAATTTACTTTTATTTTATTAAAATTTATGACAACAAAATTTCTCATTTAGTAATTCAAATATTTGTATTCCAATGCTCTGATAGGCCCATGAGATCGTACACATACTCAAGGATGTGATCGAAAAATGCAATAATAGGATTTGGTCTGAAACTATGTAAGTTAAATCTATCTAGCTGCTATTTTTATATTTTATGTTATTATCAGAAAAAGTAAAACAATGTTTTCAAAAATATTATAATTTATGATCAAATGTATATATATTTACTTGCTGTTTTAGCCTAATCTTGTTAGTTTATGTTTTATATAAAACAATAAAT
This sequence comes from Belba bartosi, assembly GCA_034693685.1. Classification (NCBI taxonomy): domain Eukaryota; kingdom Metazoa; phylum Arthropoda; class Arachnida; order Sarcoptiformes; family Damaeidae; genus Belba; species Belba bartosi. The sequence goes on along the minus strand of JAQFXP010000311.1, from coordinate 2,221 downwards.
AAAACTTGAATTTCAAATAAATTTTTGTCGTCGAATGGTTTTGATATGTGAATCACATTCCGAAATGTGTTTATGTTATTCTTAAACTATAACATATAAATATTAGCATTTTAAAATGTGTTTGGAAGTTAAATTAAGTCTTAAATTTTTATTAGTGTTTTTCTTAAATATTAAATTTTATTGCCGAATAAATTTTGTAAAATATTCTTATTTTAAATTTGTAATTATTATTAATGCTATAGAAAATTGTGTAAAATTACATTAAAAATAAAAATTTGTTCAAAACTTAGCAGAGAAAGAACCATGGGAATTTAAAATTCTTTTTAAAGTTAAAATCATAACTTAAGGATTAAGAATAGATTCTTAAATGAGAAAAATATTTTAAATTTGAAAAGTTTCTCAGTTTGTGTTAAATGCGGAAAAATGTCTTAAATCAAAACCAAAGGAAAAATTCGGTTCAATTGCATGAAATAACTTATTTGAGACAAAACTGAAAGCAATTATTTGTAGATTAAGTTATGCGTTAAGACTGAATCAAAAGAAGATAATAAGTCTAATGTTATTTAAAATGAGGAATAGAATTGTCTATTGGTTCGCAAAAATTCTTCTAAATTTAAAAGAATTAGTTTTAATCTTTTTTGTTCACAAATTCATTAAATTTGAATTTATTTATGGATTTAGAGACTCGAAGAATAAGAGCTAATTCTGATTCACATAATAAGACAATTATTTTTCTTTTTGTTTCTCTTTTTTCTTTTCAAGAATAACTAAATTTATTTAGAGCTCAACATCTGATTAAACTAATGGTAACATTGAATGAGTAATAATGGGTTGAAAACTAAAAAAGTTATTTAGACTTTCAAATAAGTCATCTGTTTATAGATTTTTATACAATTTTCGTGATTTGAATTTTTATTACTTATTTCGTCCGAAAATTTATTCCGGAATTAATTTGAAGATAATTTTTTAATTTGTTTATTTCGAAAACAATAAATTTTATTTATGACATATCTTAATAGTAAAGAAAAATAATGAACTTTTTTGCGGAATTTTTTACAAATATTCAAAAACTGCAATAAATTACAAAAAAAGAGCTAATTATTGGAAATGAAGTTTATTTTAATAAATAAAGACTTCAAAAGTGTAGTTAATTTTTCTGATAATAGCAACAAATTTTAAACAATAAAAAATAATAATAAATTAGTTTAATATAAATATAAATATCGATATCGAAATCCATATCCATATCCATATCCATATCCATAGCCAAACCTCAGGTTTCGACTTTCAGAGGTTTATGAAATTGATGAACAAAGAGAACCGAATCGACAATAATCTCGACTTAATTAATATACAAACGCATCCATCATATGAAGAGTTGGAAGAGTTATCGAAACGTTTTGCCAAAAAATTAGGTTTTTCTTATAAATTAACCTTAAATATGAAATAAGGTATCGAAAGGGAATGCCTAACCGTTTGTCTGCCATAACAGGTCTGCAGGACTGGAGACAGTTGGCGGTGGAATGCGGGCAACAGTACGCCCGACAGTGTCTTGAGCTGAACCGAAAGGCTCTTCGATTCCTCGGCGGAACTCTCGTCGACTTTATGGTCAACATTGAGAGCATTCATGACATAACCGGCAAAGCATACTGTGATTCACCCAACCCTTTCTGGTCGATATCTGACCTAAATATAGTGCCGATTCGGGTGAGCGTTAACGACACCGAAACCCAGTTAACAGTGACTTACTTCGCACAGCAGTCCGTCTCGGCCTTTGTGGCCAACACTATGTGCGGACTCTTCACACGCTTTTCATATCTTATGTTTAATATAAATGCAAATGTGAGTCAACACACGACTAATGATGAATACGTATTCGTATTGACTATAGAGGCCAACAATAGCACAAACAATGTTAGCAAAAGTGATCAAAATTTTGATTATTTTCCGTATAAGAACACACTGTCCAATGACCCGAAGCACCTGTTCATGCCGGTGCCCACCTTCGGCCGAGCGTTTCCCTTCCACTTCATATGCGACACAAGTCTCCGATTCGTACAAATCGGTTCAGGTATGCAAATACAGAGTATATACAACTATGCTCTGCCTTACTGTGCCTTACTGTGCCTTACTATGCCTTACTATGCCTTACTGTGCGATTTTTATGGTTTTGTGTTGAATACAAATTTTATTTTTAACTGAATTTCAAAGTTTTTTTTAC
>JAQFXP010000310.1:0-34260 GCA_034693685.1 Belba bartosi | reverse complement strand
GCCACCAGTGGCCACTGCAGATATATTGTTTTTACATGCTTAGCAATTGGTATAAAATGTTAATTAACTCTTTTGAATTATGAGATTGAATCATCTCTGACTATAACTTATTAAATATGCATTAAACAAACAAAGACAGTGTATCTGCAGTGTCCTAATACTAACCAAGTAAAATATTGTAGATAAGCCTTTTATTCATGTTCACTGAACAGAAAAAGCACCAAATATTTTATACTTTGAACAATTAAGCAGCTATTGATATAATTAATTGTAATTTTCTCCTCACGAAAAATAGTAACATCTTATATGACTGTTATGTTTACTAGTGTCAATCTGAGCAGATACAAAAGTATTAACGTACAGATATCCTAAGATCTATACTATTTATATTAATCACATTTTTAATTTATTGATGGAATATAATTAGACGAATATTTAGATTATATATAGTATAACTAATTTTTAAATAAAATACATATACTGATAAACAAAGACATTATAACAACAGACTTCAAATGGTTTAATGTTTAATTAATTTATTACCGAAGATATGTTTAATAAATAGATTTATGTAAAATTTAAACAACAATTTTTATATAAAATATAGTTTTGTATTTAGAGTTAAAATTTAGTTATAATTAATCAGCAATATTTGTGTTTTTTATTTTTTTTGCACAGTATTTTTGATTTCTAGACATTTAATATATTATTTTATAAATATTTTTCAAATATAAATTAATAAATAACAAAAAAAATTTTTAAAATATTAACTGTAAACATTTAATTTTATAATGTATAAATTTATGAAAAAAAATTATTTGTATGATATTGGAAGATTAACTTTATCTATATTGTTTTTCATTTTATCCAGTATCTATTTTATTTTGTATTTGAAAAATTATATTTTATACGATTACTAAAATATATAATCTAAAATATGAAAAAATATATCGAGAAAATTTAAAAATATATATTTTACATTTTACGCAATGTCTATTCTATTTTATATTTCGAAAAATAAAAATTATATAAATATGAAAATATGAAAATTAAAATTTTAAATATAATGAATAAAATTTAATATATAAAAATTAAAAAATATAACCAAACTTAGCACTTTGAAAAAATTAGTATAGATTTAATTCAAAATAAATGCAAATTTATTGTTTATAAGTTATAAATGTAAAAAGAAAACAAAAGCAAAATATATTCAAAATACTGTTTCAAAAAATAATAAACCTATGATTAAATGTAATTGTTCAGTTTATAATTCTATTACCTAAACACCACCATTGGCGGACAAAATATATAAAGTTAATTTCTTTGTTATTATATGTTTTTATAAATAATAATCATTTTTTAAATTGTCGTGGGCACCGAAAATAAAATCATTGTTAGATAAATTAATTTATCTTATGCACAGAAATATTATTTAAGGGTAAAAATTTTTGTAATTATATTTTTGGTTTATTAGATGCATTTGCAGAAATAAATATATGTTATGTAATAATCTAAAAATTAACTTTATTATTGATTGTATAAACAATTAAATGTTTTAACCTAAATAAATAAAAATAATTTAACTGGTAAGATATATTACACAAGCGGCTAATATTTTAAAATTATTTTAAAATAAAATATATTAGTTTATTAAATGATCATTTAAATTCTATTTAAATAAAATTATTTTTAATTTTTAAATACTTGTATCTTTATGCATTTTATGAAAATCATAATAATTTTATTTAAATTATATTACAATTAATTATATAATTATAAAATAATAAATTTCAAACAAATAATTAACAAATTATTTTAGTATTAAAAATATTGTTTTAGTAAAAACTTTTCGGGAATAAACCAAAGTATTATATAATAAACAAATAAGTTAATAAATTAATAAATTGAATTTAAAATTACAGTCAATTAAACTTAATGATTTTTAAATAATATCTATTAAAATTTTTATTAAAATAATATTACTTTTTTTGTATTAAATTTAACTTTACATGAATCAATATGGCGGCGCCAATTAGACAAATAATTTTTAAACAGAAATTCTGTCATTCAATTATATTTTGTTCAAACGCTAGAAAAACAGACAATTGTGTGATTTAGTAATTTTTACGAAACTACAAAAAATTCGGGGAATGAAGCAATAATTGGTTCGCCCTTTAGAAAACACATTTATTTTAGTAAATTAAATAATTAATTCATTTTAAAACCTAAATATCCTAAAAATCCTAATGCTTAATGTGTTTTTAAAAATATTATTTTTTAACTCTATTTAAATTATTTTTATCAATTAAATTTTATTTTTATTTTTAATCAATTTTTATTTATAAAATATATTTCTATATTAAAAACATGATAAATTTAATTATCTTTATTAGCTTGATTAATTACATTTTTAATTTAATAGAATTTAGCAATTTATTTTTAAAAAATATAGATCATTAATTCAGTAATGCCCAAATAATTTAATAAAAAATATATTGAAAATATTTTAATTAATTTCAAAAATAAATTACAGTTTTATTTTGCTAATAAATGTTGACAACCGGACACTTGCCGTCGCCGACAACAGACTAATACCAATGCCAGTTCTCGGGACTGATGGGCTCACCGGCCTTTTTAAGTTTAAATCCTTTTCTAATTTTGGCCGTAGTGATGTGTAATGCAATGTTAAAATTATTTAAAATTGAACAAGTTTAGATTAATGTATAATTAATTGATTGAATGAGTGAATATATATGAGATGTAAACCTAAACCAATGGTTAGTCATTAAAGCAGTTATTAATAATCAGTCAAATTGAGAGTGAGTTCGTGTCGAGTGTGAGACCTCTTGTTCTCACACATAGTCTAAGTTTTAAATATAAATAAATTGTGAATTAAATAAATATAACTAAAACTAATTATAATTTGTTTAAATTAAACAAGTATTTAATTTATTTAAATAAGTGATTAAATTAAATCTAAACTAAAGTTTAATATAAATATAAATAAAAGTCAATAAAAACTGTATTTAAAATGCATATTAAAAGTGGTTCAGAACAACCAAATTTGAGGTATTTATACTTTGAATTAAGTATTTGAATTTAAAATGTGTACAAAAACAATAAATACAAAATAATACAAAAAACTGGTTTTAGACTATTTACAATTTAAATTATATTAGATTTTTAAATGCCATTGTAAATTAATTGTAATAAATGTTAATTGTTAATAATAATTAATATTAAGAATATAAGTGTTACAACTATGCAATTTAAAAGCAATTATTGGTTTATTAATTTTTAATATTAAACAAATTATAAATTTTAAGCATTAGCTGTTTAATTAGTTAAAAAAATTAGCTATTTATCTTTTGCCTATTTATAAAATTCTAGCGTTTCTGTTCCAAATAATAGTATAACCATCAAAACAGTTAATAAATTAAAATATTCAATATATTGTTACCGTCTATTTGCAATAACTATTAGTTTTTAAATGCTAAATGTCATATAGCCGAGCATTCCAATTTCTTACAATTATTGTCAAATACTTTGTGAATGACTAGATCTCACAAAACATACCAAAAACATACTAAGTGCGTGAAAAGTCGCTAACCTGATAAAATATCTTTAAATTACAAAATATTCTCTATATAAGCCATCGAATGTGACCAATAGTAAACAATTGGAGTCTAACATACGCTCAGCCAGTGCTTCTGATGATAAGCCAAAAGAATTGTAGGAAATAAAAATTTTATTTTAAAATAATATATAAATCTTTATTAATTTAATGATTAAATTAAATTCGACCAATTTTTAGATTAAATATAGTATAAATAATTTTTAAATCAAAAACATAAACTAATAAACAAAGACATCATAACAACATACTTCAAATGGTCGCATGTTTTATCAATTAATTACCGAAGAAATGTTTAATAAATAGATCTATGTAAAATTTAAAAATCAATTTTTTTTATAAAATATAGTTTTATATTTGAAGTTAAAATTTAGCTAAAATTAATTAAGCAGTTTATGTGTTTTTTTTAATTCTTGAAAATTACCATTTTTTTCAGAACAGCTAGTATATTATTTTTTTAATGTTTGTTAAATATTAATTAATAATTAACATAAAATTTTTATAAAATATTAACTGTAATAATTTTATTTTATAATGTATAAATTTATGAAAAAATATTATAAATGTGATATTGGTTTAACACCATATTGCAATTTAATTTATTATATACAACATTAAATTAATTGAAATTAAACTAAATTTTAGTAGATAATATGATTTTAATTAAATTGTTATAATTTTTAAACGTATTTACTTTTATAATAAAAAAATTTATTTAATAATAAATTTTTATAACAATTTTATTTAAATTTAGACTAAATAATTATAATAAACATCAAGTACACAATTGTCAAGTACACGCTCAGCCAGTGCTTCTGATGATAAGCCAACAAATTGTAAGAATTAAACATTTTATTTTAAAATAACTAGGACTTTCTGTCCACCTGTGACCCCAATAATAGACCCAAGACAGTTTATTAAAAAAAATTTCACTATTTGCTTTTAATATCACTACAGTATAAAATTTTTTTTAAAAATGTTTTCACTTTAAAGCCCGTAATGAAGTATTGAATACATATCTAACAAGGGAAAGTGTTTATTTCAAAATTTATTTGCTAAATATTTTTTCTTAAAAATAAAAAACAATCTTTAACATTTAAAATTTTATAACTTATATCGGAAAATGAGTAGATTAAATCCACTAAATAATTAGTTAAATAAATCTATTTACTGGAATTTTATTGCAATTTTAGTTTAATAGTTAAATTGTTTTTTCAATAATTGCTTACAAAAAAGTTTTTATTTACATTTTTGTTAAACTTTACTATTAATTTACTAAAAGCAAACTATGTGTTAATTAAAACTTTACATTCATCTGATTATAATTTTAAACTTAAACATGTTTGTCAATTTTTTCGTTTATATAAAAATAAAATTATAGTAAATTTGATATAAACACATTTAAGCTTAAAATTTTATAACTCAGGGTTAGAGAGCGGACACATTACCACTGCGCCACCCGCCTGAGCTTTCCGGACAGTTAGTATATTATTTTTTAAATATTTGTCAAATATTAATTAATAATTAACCTAAAATTTTTATAAAATATTAACTGTAATCATTTTATTTTATAATGTATAAATTTATGAAAAAATATTATAAATGTGATATTGGTTTAACACCATATTGCAATTTAATTTATTATATACAACATTAAATTAATTGAAATTAAACTAAATTTTAGTAGATAATATGATTTTAATTAAATTGTTATAATTTTTAAACGTATTTACTTTTATAATAAAAAAATTTATTTAATAATAAATTTTTATAACAATTTTATTTAAATTTAGACTAAATAATTATAATAAACATCAAGTACACAATTGTCAAGTACACGCTCAGCCAGTGCTTCTGATGATAAGCCAACAAATTGTAAGAATTAAACATTTTATTTTAAAATAACTAGGACTTTCTGTCCACCTGTGACCCCAATAATAGACCCAAGACAGTTTATTAAAAAAAATTTCACTATTTGCTTTTAATATCACTACAGTATAAAATTTTTTTTAAAAATGTTTTCACTTTAAAGCCCGTAATGAAGTATTGAATACATATCTAACAAGGGAAAGTGTTTATTTCAAAATTTATTTGCTAAATATTTTTTCTTAAAAATAAAAAACAATCTTTAACATTTAAAATTTTATAACTTATATCGGAAAATGAGTAGATTAAATCCACTAAATAATTAGTTAAATAAATCTATTTACTGGAATTTTATTGCAATTTTAGTTTAATAGTTAAATTGTTTTTTCAATAATTGCTTACAAAAAAGTTTTTATTTACATTTTTGTTAAACTTTACTATTAATTTACTAAAAGCAAACTATGTGTTAATTAAAACTTTACATTCATCTGATTATAATTTTAAACTTAAACATGTTTGTCAATTTTTTCGTTTATATAAAAATAAAATTATAGTAAATTTGATATAAACACATTTAAGCTTAAAATTTTATAACTCAGGGTTAGAGAGCGGACACATTACCACTGCGCCACCCGCCTGAGCTTTCCGGACAGTTAGTATATTATTTTTTAAATATTTGTCAAATATTAATTAATAATTAACCTAAAATTTTTATAAAATATTAACTGTAATCATTTTATTTTATAATGTATAAATTTATGAAAAAATATTATAAATATGATATTGGTATAACAGGATCATGGAATTTAATTTATTATATACAACATTAAATTAATTGAAATTAAAATAAATTTTAGTAGTTAATATGATTATAATTAAATTTTTATAATTTTTAAAATATTTACTTCTATAATAAAAAAAATTATTTCATAATAATTTTTGTTTTAACAATTTTATTTAAATATATTTATTTTAGTAAATTTAGACTAAATAATTATAATAAACATCAAGTACAGAATTGTTGTTTTGAATAATTTCTCTTGCTTTTTTTCTCATTTAACCAACTTTTAAAATAGATTTTTAATTCTTATACTCAATTATCCATTAATTTAATTATATTATTTTAAATAGAGACAAACAGTTCAAATTATTTATTCAACATTTTGTAAATTTCATATTCTTTTTTATTGAAAAGTAAAATGTTTATTAATTTTTATAGTTTTAAAAAATTTAATGTTTTACTGACTTGTGAGTATAGAATTTATTCAAAATTTAAATTTGAATAAATCTTAAAAAACAGCAATCTTAAATTAGTTTAAATTGACTTAAATTTCAAAATATATTAGATTATTAATTACCTGTTTAAATAATATTTAATTAAATCAGAATAATAGAATTGTTTTATTAATATTATTTTATTTATAAATAATAAAATTTTTAATTATATATTTAACAAATAATTATTTGTTAAACTTTTAAAAATTAAAAAATTGTTTAAATATACTACATTATCAATTATTTAAATAAAATTATAATGATCAAATCAGGTAATAAATAATTTAATTTAATTTAATCTTACGGACAATTAGTTATAAAAACTGTAATTATTAAAATATTCTATATCAACAAAAGTCTATTTTCCAATGCTTGTCAACTGTATAATGTAAAAATGGTAGAGTTGCTGATCTCGGTTTCATAGGTTTCCATCCGAAGAGAGAAGTTATTATTGGTCCGCACTTTAGAAAACACATATATTTTCTTAAATTAAATAATTAATAAATTATAAAATCTAAATATCTTCTTAATGTTTAAAGTGTTTTTAAAAAAATAGTTCACTCATTCAGATGGTCACCAAATTATTTACTAAATAATATTTTGAAAATATATTAATTAAATTCAAAAATAAATTACAGTTTCATTTTGCCAATAAGTGTTGATAATCGTACAATTACCTTCGCCGACAAAAGAGCAATATCAATGCTAGGCTTCGGGACTGATATTCTCACCTGCAGAGCTAATGACCTTAATTGAATAGCGCCGATTGGATGAATATAAAACTCTCTAAATCTTATTAGAAAGTATAAAAAATATATAGTCTATGGCACAGTGTAAAACAAATTGACCTACAATTTCTCTATCATCTGCCAAACCTTTGTCATAATATCTTTCCAAAAAATGTCAAACTTTGGATTCCAGTCAGTAAATGGAGTGTTTTTACATCCGACTCATCCAAGAAAACTTAAAAACTTTAGTATCAAAACATTATCAGCAATATTGGCTTGATTTCGGATAAGGAAACTCGAAAATTTCAGAATTATTATTATTATTCCGCTTATTTAAGCATTTGTAATAAATGTAATATAATTTTACCTATTTATATACACATATAATAAATGTTATTTATATACACTTTTACATTATTTTATATAAATAAATTCAAAAGTTAAACAAATTATTTTTTTCAATAAATTTTTTTAGAAAATGCAATTGTCTTTGTTTAATTTAAAATTTTTTTTAATAATAATAAATTAATTAGTTATTTAATAAAATTTTTAAATTTAATTAAATTTATTCAAGACATTAATACTATTTGTATATATAATTTTAAAATGTATATTCGAATATTAATAAATATATTAAATGTTTTATAAATAATTTAAAATATAAAGGTATATAAATAATACAGTATTTAAAACAATATATTGTGACGTCGAGTTTGGAAGCCGTCACGTGATTAGACGTCGACTGTAGAGTTGTTGTTGTCAAATGATAGCGCTGGCAGTATCGAGTGATACAAACGGCTCGAATGTGTTGTCAATTCGAGTGAATGCGCGACCAGTTGAGGAAATGCGAGACCAGTTGTCTTGAGTTGTCGACGAGAGTTGTGTTGGAATCGATGCGAAGTGTGTTGAGCGCTGCGACGGAGATGAGAAATAGTTGTGTTTAGGGCTGAGTTGCGCTATCAGTTGCCTTGAGTTGGCCGGAGTTGTGTTGAAGTGATTGAATTAAAGCGCAATTAATGACAATTTAATTAATAACAATTTATTCGATTTCATTACAATTAATGCGACTGTAGTTTAGTCGCGAATGTCAACAATTGAGCTGAAGAGCATCGAAAGTGCAGCAACTGAGCTTTTACAGGCTAACAACTAAAGTATAATTAAGATTACATTTTAGTTATATTCAAATACATAGTCATAGCCCTAACTAAACAAGTATAGTTTAAATATATGAGTAGCGATATGAGCGTCAGATATGCGATTATACAAGTACAATTTCAGAGATTGAATCCCATATAGACAAAAGTTAACTAATTTATAAAATTAGTTTTAAATCTCATTTTAATCAGAGTTCGATTCGTCTCACTTCCCGGCGTTTTGAATTAAGCCACTATGAGAAGAGTGAGCAGCGACGGCCATGTGTCGAGAATCTGTTGAACTCTTGTGGAGTAGTTCGAAGAAAGTCACATATGAGTGTGTGGTTTGCGTGAAGAGTCAGTCGACATTCATATTGAGTGATTGGTGTTCGGAAGCAGCGCGTGAACGGCAAAAAGCTTTTTCGAATTTAATTTGTTTTTGGCTTTGCGCTAAAGGGCTCAAATGTAACCGTTGTTTGCGATTGATTACCGAATGATAAGGTAGTGGCGACTCGTTTCGATTGAATCGCAATTAAATAGAATTGAGATTTGGATTAAGGCTTAAAATGGCGTTTGGTTTGCATTTTTGTGGCGAATGTTGAGATTTAATTTGCTGTAAATTTAATTCATTTAATTTGTGTGTTTGAGTCGAAGCGCATATTTAATTCAAATTGCGATTTATTTTTGTATTCGAATTGTTTGAATCCAATCGCTTCGACAGAAAATTCTGTTTGCTTTGGAATTCAAAATTAAATGAATTATTGAATTGATGGTTAGGTTTGTTACGCTTTGAAATCGAGTGTTGACTGTTGTAAAGACAACCATCAAATTGTTATTCTGGAATCGCATTGTGATTGTGAAAGGGATTACTGATTGTTTGATAGTTGTGTTCGGAAGTGTTAGCGCTGTTGTTGGCTAACAATTGATTCGATTGTTTTGAATTCGATTTCAAACTGTGTTTCGCGCGTTGAGCCAAATTGTGATTCTTTTAAATTGAATCGCAAATAATGTCATCAATGCGTTGGTGTTGTTGACGATTGTCGATACCATTAAACGAGTAATTCGAACCATCTTTTACTGTCGCCAAAGCAGAAGGAATAGCGCAATGAGATTGTGATTTATTGATCGATCCCATTCTGTGCTGTTTTGTGTTTTGGCAAAACGTATTGTTTACGTTTGGAAGAAATTGTCAAAGCGGTTGTCGATGTGTTGACCAATCGTTTGACCAATTGATGAGCGATTTGTGGGTTTGAGTTCGGTTTGAGCGACAAGTGATGAGCGCTTTAATTGTGTCGACATTAAGCGATTCGACACAAAAATTTTCAACAATGTTTAGAATTGTTTTTTGTTTAAAGAGAGCGAGTGCCGGTGCGGGTCTGGGCTTAGGCCAAGCGAGTTGATGATCGCAATCAATAATTATTTTGAATAATTTAAGCAATGGCTTGCCTAAGAGGAGGTTGTAGATGAAGTTGTTGATGAAGTCAGCGTCGATATGCCAGAACGCAGCGCCAATCCTGATTTTGATGTTAACTTTACCGACAGTATATACGGAGCTGCCGGCAAGCTCTAACAACTTGCGTTGAGTTGTGTTGACTAGAATTTTTTTGTGAGCTCACGAACTCAGCTGATGTCAAGTTGGTTGTCGACGCTGTGTCAAGAATTACGAGGGTTTGGCAGTTGTCAACAATCGCGTTGATTGTTATGAAACTATCAGCTGGTGTTGTGTTAGCAACTGTAGACGAGTTGAATGCGCAGAGCGTTGACTCGTTTTCGTGATTGTTGGTCATTGGAGAAGAGTTACTGTCTTGAATTGTCTTTTGTTCTTGTTTTGCGCAAATAGGACAATCGCGATGCCAGTGGTATTCGGTTGCACCTATTCTTTTGCAGTGTTTGCAGGGATAGGGCGCTTTGTCCTTGTTGTAGGAGCGCTGAATGAATGGCCTATGTGTTTGTTCGCCATCATTTGAAGTCAAATCGCAATCACAGTGGTGTAGAATCGCAGTACAGTGACTCTTGTGATCTGATAATTTGTTGTAGGCATTTAGCGGATGTGGGACACAATTTCTGTTCGTTTTCAAGTTTGATTGCGATTCGGAGCCAGTCTTGTGGTGTCGAGACGATTGCGCCTAACATCTTGAATTGGTAAGACTCGAGTAAGCCTTCTGTGAGCGAATCACACTTATGCTCATCGTTTAGTGATGTGCGTCCGAGATATAACATCTTTTCATCTAAATACGACTTAATTAAATCGCTTTGTGTGAGTACTCGGCGTTGAGCAGCTATTAGAAGCGAAATTGTAACGATTCCAAAGCGATCAGTAAGAGCGCGTCGACATTCAGTTTATGTTATGGTTGCGATGAGCGGAGCGATCTCATCCGAGTAGAACTTAAGCGCATCGTTAGACAGATATGACATGAGTTTTATCGCTTTAGTAGTATCGGTGTTGGTATTGGTTGCGCAAAGAATCACATCAAATAGGTTCAACCATTTATCAACATTAATCTTATTTTTACCGCTATAGAACTTGAGTTTCGAATCCCTTTGCGCCATAATTGCTGGTATGAGCACTTTCGGTGAGTTTATAAACCAATTAGGTTCTTTAAAAAAGTTTTTCTGCATCAGGTGTGGCGGACGGCCAACAATAAGTGGACAGTTGTTGACAAAATAATAATTGTAAAAATTATTAATTTTTGTTTGTAGTGGTGGTCGACGTTGTTGAAAAACAGGATCCCAGGGCTTGTTGCCCTGGCAAATCCTACCGACTGCGCCAAGTTGTGACGGTCGAATTTGGGAGGCGTCACCTGATTAGACGTCGACTGTAGAGTTGCTGTTGTCGAGTGATAGAGCTGGCGGTATCGAGTGATACAAACGGCCCGAATGTGTTGTCAATTCAAGTGAATGCGCAAACAGTTGAGGAAATGCGAGACCAGTTGTCTTGAGTTGTCGACGAGAGTTGTGTTGGAATCGATGCGAAGTGTGTTGAGCGCTGCGACGGAGATGAGAAATAGTTGTGTTTAGGGCTGAGTTGCGCTATCAGTTGCCTTGAGTTGGCCGGAGTTGTGTTGAAGTGATTGAATTAAAGCGCAATTTATGATAATTTAATTAATAACAATTTATTCGATTTCATTACAATTAATGCGACTGTAGTTCAGTCGCGAATGTCAACAATTGAGCTAGAAAGCATCGAAAGTGCAACGACTGAGCTTTTACAGACTAACAACTGAAGTATAATTAGGATTACATTTTAGTTATATTCAAATACATAGTCATAGCGCTAAATAAACAAGCATAGTTTAAATATATGAGTAGCGATATGAGCGTCAGATATGCGATTATACAAGTACAATTTCAGAGATTGTATCGCATATAGACAAAAGTTGACTAGTTTATAAAATTAGTTTTAAATATAATTTTAATCAGAGTTCGATTCATCTCAATATATTTCAAATTTTATTTAATATTTATATATATAAGCTGTTTAAGTATAATTTAATTAAAGTATTTTTATTTTAATTTTAAATTAAAAAAGTTGAAGGTTTTAAATCTCATTTTATATAATATATAATATTTTCAAATAATTATATTAATTTTAATATTTTTTTACAGTTATATTAAATATAATTATTTATATAAAAACTATTTTAAATTGAAATTACATTTTATTTAAAGTACATTGGAAATAAATTTCAAAATAAAATTGATATATAAAAATTTAATATATTTATTTAAATAAAATTTTTATTAAAAAAATTTTACTATAATTTTTAACAAAGTATATGTATTTAAAATGTTTAATAATTTGATTCATTTAAAAATTTGTATAAATAAAATTTTATTTAAATATTTGGTTATAAACAGGAGGTATTTAAATCGGGCAAAAATGGGACAAAGTAGCATTAAACGCACAATAATATATTTTAACTTAAAATTAATTTATAGGTCATTTTACTTAAAATTTTAGTAGTTTAAATTTAAAAAGGATTATTTGTAACAAGTTAAATATTTTTGTTATTATTATTAGTTTGACTGGTATGATTATTTATTTGGCAAAATTTTAATATTTATTTCACTAATTATTACTAATATAAACTACTTTCTAAAAATTGATCTATGAATTGTTTTGATAAAAACAAATAATTTTTAATAATTATTAAAAATTAATCTATAAATTGATTTGAGTTAAAATATTTTCAGGTATTGTTTTTTTAGTTTTGCACAAAAATAAATTTTTCTGATACACCCAATTATAAATATTTAACTAAATAAAAATTAATAAAATTAATAAAACTAAAATTTAAGTTTTCTTCATAAAAAATTATAAATACCCCAATATTATTTTAAAAATTTAATATATCTTATTTATTATTTTATATAAAAATTGAAAAAGAGGAAATTAAGCAAAATTCAAATTAATTTTGAAATATTTTATCTATTAATAACACAATCGAAAAATTATATCAAGTAGTTTTATTATATTTAGTAAACTGTAATAAAAATTGTTCAAATTAATATAAATACTGAATTATTTTCGTATATTCAATATTGGATTGTACTGTAAATTTATAATTATTTTATTATTTAAACTAAAATAAAAATATTTATTTAAAAATATATAAGTTTTAATGTTTAAATATTTTAATATTTAAAATATATTTAAATATAATAAATATAAAAATTTAAAAAATAGATTTGATTATTTATGTTTATATATTTTTACTAAATTTATTATTACTTGAATATTTTTAAAAATGATACATTCAATATTTTAAAATCAGTTTTTGAATAAATATAGTATGATAAAATAATAAACAAAATAAATTTTCTGTTTTTAATCAATTTTTTAACAAATAAAATTAAATTATTAAATAAAAATTTTAACTTTTTTTCTCAATTTCATTTCTATAAAATAAATTTTAAAATATATACAACAAATTAATATATTAGTTTAATAAATATAAAAAATTTATTATTTAAATCAAATCAATCCCATTTTGGTTTTTAGTATAAATATGCGGATGAGATAATCTGCCGGATTCTGATTGAATTAACCCACAAATCATTCGATTAAATTAAATTAATATCCAAACAATTTTTAATTTATTGTAATAACTATCATATAAAAGTAAAACGACATAAATACTCAATTTAAATTAATTAATGTATTTTTATTTCCTTAAAATTTAAATAGAGTAGCTATAAAATTAACATATTAGCGTGTCAATTAAATTTTTACTAAATGAGCACTAAATCAATTATTAATATTTTAATTACGTATACTGTAATAAAAGTTTACTTAGCTAGTACGGTACATTAGTTTATTGTAAAAAGAAAAAATAATATAGTATAATTGACTAGCTCCTAAAGCTTAAAAAGATATTTTCTTAGAATTAAAAATAAACATTGCTTAATACCCATTAATTAAAAAGTAAAAAAACCATGTCTGAATAGAACCAAGATAAAAGGCTAAGATTTGTGCACATGCAATGTTTATGTTTTTTTTAACAAAAAACTACAATTTAGTTAACTTAGTTTTTAAAAATATATTATTAATATTATTGTATTTTAATTATACTAAAATTTAATTTATAAAGTTGCTTTTTATATTAAATATATTTTTAATTTAATTAATTTAATAATCTATGCTATTTATATTAATCACATTTTTAATTTTTCAATTTAGTTTTAAAAATATAAATGACCGCATATTTCTGTCTCCAAATAATTTTCTTGATAATATTTTGAAAATATATTTGAATAATTCAATACTAACTTACAGTTTGTATTTGCCAATAGTTATCGACAACCGGACACTTATCGTCGCCGACAACAAACCAATACCAATGCCAGGCATTCGAATTGATGGACTCACCAGCATAGCCCAATACTTACATTTTTCCAAAACTAATAAGTAGTGTTTAGTAGTCGGTGCGGTATAGAACACATTGACCGACAGTCTCTCTATGATTTGCCAGACCCGGGCCGGGCTTGGGTAAATAGGCGTTCCCTCCAGAAGCACAACAGAGGCGGCATTTGCCAGAGCTCCGTAAACGGTGAACGTATGGGCGGCCATCCAACCCAAGTCAGCGGTCGAGAAGTAGACGTCGCCGTCAGTCCAGTTGAAGCAGTGCTTGAATGTGAGGTATGAGTAGAGAAGATATCCACCGATTGTGTGAACCACTCCTTTCGGTCTGTCTGTAATACCACTGTATTTGGTTGCAATCATTGAGTTTCAATCAATAACCGGATTATTGTTTACATTCGACTTATTTATATATAGGTTTAGATGTCGACTCATTAATACTAACTTTATTTTTTTGTTTCTTTTTGGAGAAAATAATTATTCAATTTATATTTTTTAAATTAAAAATAATATACTTTTCTTCGCATATATTAAGAGCTAAATTCGAAATTTATTGCAAAGAAATAAACTTTGTTAATCATAGGCGCCATTTGATGTAACCAATAGTACACAATTGGAATCAATCAGACGCTCAGCCAATGCTTTCGATTATTAGGCAATAACTTGTAATAAATATTAATTTTATTTTAAAATATTATATAAATATTGGTTAATTTATTAATGGAATTTAATTCGACGAATTTTTAGATTAAATTTTAAATATATATTTAATTTTAGTATAAATAATTTATAAATAAAGTAATAAAATGAAAAACATCATGTACTGCAACAAACTTAAAATGTTGCTAATGTTTTAATAATTTATTACAAACAAAATTCTTAACCAAGCTTTAATAAAAGATTTATGTAAAATTTAAACAACAGTATTTATATAAAATATAGTTTTGTATTTAATGTTAAAATTAATCAAGTAGTTTGTGTTTTTTAATTTTTTTTGCAAAGTACTTTTGATTTCTAGACAGTTAATATATTATTTTATAAATAATTTTCAAATGTAAATTAATAATTAACAAAATATTTCTATAAAATATTAACTGTAAACATTAAATTTTATAATGTATAATTTTATGAAAAAAATTATTTGTATGATATTGGTAGACAAGGACAAAACAAAATTATTTCATTATGTACAATTTAAAATTAATTTAAATTTTACTAGTTATAATGATTATAATTAAATTGTTATATTTTTAATAATATTTACTTCTATAAAAAATATTTTTTATTAAATAATTTTTATTTTAACAATTTTATTTAATATTTTTATTTTAGTAAATTTTAAGTAAATAATTGTAATAAACATCAAATAGACTAATGTTAAAATTAATAAAATTTTCAAATAAATAAAATAATAATTTAAATGTTAGATATAAAATTTATAATAAAGAACAATATAATTAATAATTAAAACAACTATTTTTTTAATTGTATACAAATACAAAATAAATATTTGATTTTTAAACTAAATTAATATTAAAAAAATTAAATTAAAATAAAAAAAATTTGTTTATTTTATGTATTAAAATTTAAAAATTTTAATAAATTAAAAAAAATTATATGAAACACTATCAGTTGCGTCTATAATTCAGAAAAAAATTTTAAAATAATAATAGTTATGTAAACGGCTGTCAACACAATAAATTCACTCTATAGTAAAAATTTATAGTTAATATTTATTAAATTTTAAATACATAAATATTAACTATAATATAACAAAATTTATTATTTGTTTAAAAACAAATAAAATTTACAATAGTTTGATCTTTTATATATTAAATTTTATCCATTCATTTTCATGTTTAAATGTGTTATTTTATATATTTTAAAATTTTATCTATTACTATATTTATTATTTTATAAAATAACTAAATCTGCTTAAATTAATTTTTAAATTAAAAATTTTTTTAATTATTAAATTTAAAAATCTATTAAATTTAAAAATTTATCTATTTTTTATTAGATTTCTTAAATTAATTTTGCTATAAAATTTTATTCTTATATGTTGTAATTGCAAGTCTATTCGTGTAAAATAACTATCGTATATAGTCAGCAATGAAGAAGTTAAAAAAAATTTATCGAGAAATATATTAATATATAAAAATTAAAAAATATAATTAGATTTAACAATTTAAAAAAAATTAGTTTAGATTAATTTCGAAATAAATGCAGATCCATTGTTTATATAAATCTAAAAAGAAAACAAAAGCAATAAATATTCAACATACTGCTATAAAAAAATAAACCTTTGATTACAGGTAATTGTTTAATATGTAATTTCATTACCTAAACACCCCCATTGGCGGACATAATATATAAAGTTGATTTCTTTGTTATTATATGTTTTTATAAATAATAATAATTTTTTAAATTGTCATGGGCACCGAAAATAAACTCATTGTTAGATAAATTAATTTATCTTATGCACAGGAATATTATTTAAGAGTAAAAGTTTTTGTAATTATATTTTTGTTTTACTAGATACATTTGCAGAAATAATTATATGTTATGTAATAATCTAAAACTTAACTTTAATTTTAATTTATAAAATTGAACAAATCGTATAAGATTCTTTTAATGTCTAGTTAGAAAACGATTGTATAAATAATTAAATGTTTTAACCTAAATAAATAAAAATAATTTACGATATATTCCACAAGTGGCTAATATTTTGAAATTATTTTAAAATAAAGTATACTAGTTTATTATATGCCCATTTAAATTCAATTTAAATAAAATTATTTATAATTTTTAAATACTTGTATCTTTATGCATTTTATGAAAATCATAATAATTTTATTTAATTTATATTACAATTAATTATATAATTATATAATAATAAATTTCAAATAAAATATTTAACTAGTCATTTTAGTATTAAAAATATTGTTTTAATAAACACTTTTCGGAAATGAACCAAATTAATATATATTAAACAAATTATTTAAAAAATTAATAAATTAAATTTAATATTACAGTCAATTAAACTTAACGATTTTTAAATAATATCTATCAAAATCTTTATTAGAATAATATTACATTTTTTGTATTAAATTCAACTCTACATGAATCAAAATGGCGGCGCCAATTAAACAAATATTCTTTAAACAGAAATTCTGTTATTCAATTAGATTTTGTTCAAACGCTAGAAAAGCAGACATTTGTGTAATTTAATAATTTTTACGAAAGTACAAAAAATCCGGGGAATGAAGCTATCATTGGTTCGCCCTTTGAAATACACATATGTTTTATTAAATTAAATACTTAATTAATTTTAAAATTTAAATATCTTCCTAATGCTTAATGTGCTTCTAAAAATATTATTTTTTTAATTGTATTAAAATTATTTTTATCAAATTAAATTTTTTTATTTTTAATCAACTTTTTTTTATAAAATATATTTCTATATTAAAAACATTTTAAATTTAATTATCTATATTAGTTTGATTAATTACATTTTAATTAAATAGAAATTAGCAATTTATCTTTAAAAAATATAGATCACTTTTTCAGTAGAGCCCAAATCATTTAATAAAAAACATTTTGAAAATATTTTAATTAATTTCAAAAATAAATTACAATTTTATTTTATTAATAAGTGTTGACAACCGGACACTTGCCGTCGCCGACAACAGACCAAAACCAATGCCATTTCTCGGAACTGATGGGCTTACCGGCATTTTTAAGTTAAAATTTGTTTCTAATTTTGGACGTAGTGATTTGTAATGCAAAGTTGAAATTATTCAAAATTGAACAAGTTTAGATTAATGTTTGATTAATTGATTAAATGAGTGAGTGTATGAATGAATGAATATGTAATTACTAATTGAATGAATGAATAAGTATATAAGAGATGTAAACCTAAACCAATGGTTAGTCATTAAACCAGTTATTAATAATCAGTCAAATTGAAAGTTAGTGCGTGTCTCGTGTGAGACCTCTTGTTCTCACACATAGACTAAGTTTTAATTATAAATAAATTGTGAATTAAATAAATAAAACTAAAAATAAATATATTTTTTTAAATTAAAATAGTATTTAATTTATTTAAATATGTAATTAAATTTAATCTAAACTAAAGTCTAATATAAATATAAATAAAAGTCAGTAAAAACTGCATTTAAAATGCATATTAAAAGTGGTTCAGAACAACCAAAACTGAGGTATTTATACATTTTATATTATACTTTGAATTATGTATTTGAATTTAAAATATGTACAAAAACAATAAATACAAAATAATACAAAAAACTGGTTTTAGACTATTTACAATTTAAATTATATTAGATGTTTAAATGCAAGTGTCAATTAATTGTAATAAATTTATTTTTAATTTATAAATATTTCCATGCAATATAAAAACAATTATTGGTTTATTAATTTTTAATATTAAACAAATTATAAATTTTAATTATTAGCTGTTTAATTAGTTATATTTTGCCTATTTAAAAAATTCTGGTGTTGTGTCCAAATAATAGTATAACTATCAAAACAGTTATTAAATTAAAATATTAAAAATATTGTTACAGTCTATTTGCAATAACAATTAGTTTTAAAATGCCAAATGTCATTAAGCAAAGTCATCCAATTTCTTACCATTATTGTCAAATACTTTGTAAATGACTAGACACAAAACATACCAAAAAAATACCATGTGCGTAGAGTGACCAAATAGAAAAATGCAAAAAAAGGAGTTTTGTAAAATTTATAATCAAAAAATCAGGAGAAAAAAGGAGTATTTAATTTCTATAAAAGGAGACAAATTTTCAAATTATTTATTAACTAAGTTGTCTTTTTTCGATAATTTTACAAATTTAATTAGATTTTTATTTTTTAAAAATATTTTTAAAAAATGTATATATAGTTTCATTATGTTGTCCCCTCCCCCCACAGCGTCTGCTCCGTTTTAAAAATAATAACGGAGAAAGTAAGAAATAATTTTAGGTTTGAACACTTAAACAGCTGAAAAATTTTAATTTCTTTAAAGATAGAAAAATTCAATATTTTTAATATATTAAGAAAAGATTGAGTTTTTTTAGTAACAACAATAACAAAATTTAAGATCTTTTATTACTTACGAGAAAATTTTTAATTTCTTAATTTACATAGCGTTTCTTTTATTAATAGAAACAAGATTTTTAATCTCTTTACTTACAGTTGGAGAAATTTTAAATCTTTATTCTAATATCGAGAAAATATTTAACCTTTATATTAATAGCGGGAAAAATTTTAATTTCTTAACTTATTTGCAAAACAATAACATTAATGCGTTTTTATTTAGGCAAACATTTTATATTTATTTGCTTAAAAAGTTTATTTAAAATGGAAATAAAATTTGATAAAAGTGTATAAAATGGCAATAAAATACATTAATTAAATAATATTGTTAAAAAAGGAGAAAAAAAAATAAATGAGTTTTTTGAAAAACAGAGGCGATACCACTAGAAAAGGGAAATCTCTTTTCTAAACAAAGAGTTTGGTCAGTCTATAGGTGCGTGAAAAATCGTTAACATGATAAAATATCTTTACAATACAAAATGTCCTCAATATAAGACATCGAATGTGACCAATATTAAACAATTGGAGTCTAACATACGCTCAGCCAGTGCTTCTTAAGATAAGCCAAAAAAATTGTAAGAAATAAAAATTTTATTTTAAAATAATATATAAATATTTATTAATTTAATGATTAAATTAAATTCGACCAATCTTTAGATTAAATATAATATAAATAATTTTTAAATAAAAAACATAAATTAATAAACAAAGACATCATAACAACATACTTCAAATGGTCCAATGCTTTATCAATTTATCACCGAAGAAATGTTTAATATAATTTACAATACAATTTTTTATAAGATATAGTTTTATATTTGGAGTTAAAATTTAGCTGAAGTTAATTAAGCAGTTTATGTGTTATTTTTTATTTTTTGTAACAAACCATTTATTTCCGGATAATTAATATATTATTTTTTTATTTGTTGAATATTAATTAAAAATTGATATATAAGTGTAATTGAAAACTCCGTAGTTTTGCTATTATAGAAACAATTTTATTTAAATATTTTTATAAATTAATTAAATATAGTATCCCCTAAGTTAAATGACCTGTTTTATTTTTTCCTACCATTCGTCATAAACTCTTCTTTACTAATCGGGTTTAATGGAGTCAAAGAATCTGTTGACAGCCCAATCGATTTTTTTTCAAGTGGCGAACTTTTTACAATTTAATTGTTTTTTAAATTTTTGGACTATCACAAATCACACGGAACAAAGACAGGGCTGTAGAGCGTGTGCGGCATAATTTTGACACCAAATTGTTGCAAATACTAGGCCATAAGTAAGGTTTTATGTGGGCGGGCATTGTCGTGATAAAGAATAATACGGAGTATACCCGACTTTGGGCGCTCTTCACTTATGGCTGCAATAACTTCTGGCAGACATTTGTTAGCATACCAGTCGGCGGTGACTTTTTCTCTTTGCACTAACTTGACAAATCTTACAATTTCAGTGGAACGGAAGAACACGGCGTACATAATTATTTTTATATAAAGTTTTTGTTTTGGCTCTTTTGGCCGCTCTTTATCTTTAAGTACCCACAGTTTGGCCTATTGTGGTAACAGGTTTTTATAATTATAAATCCAAGTCTCGTCACTTGTGATTAATCGTTTTATAATGTTTGGGCCTTCTCGTCGAGACAACTTATAATTGTTTCGTCACATTTAAACACTAGTTTCCATTTGTGATTCGGTCAAAGAATGGGGTACCCATTGAGCACAAATATGTCTGGCGTTTAGAATATTCCGCAGAATAGTAAACTCTCGCTTTCCCAATATCTTCAATATATCTGACATTTGAGTCAATGTTATTTGGGGATATTTTTAGATTAGTTTCTGAACGGCTGTTACTTTATCTTCTATGGTGACATTGCTCGGACCACCCGATCTGGACGCGCCATCAAACGATTTTTGGCCAAATTTAAAAACTTTAAACCACTTTTTAAATGTTGAATATCCAACAGAGTTTTGTCCTAAAGTCAAGTTTATCTCATTGAAAGTGTCTTCAGCAGACACTTTCTTTATATAACAATAGCCGATAATTATTCGAATAACGCGAAAATTAAAATTCAATGTATTTTCAAACATTGCTTATTTCAGAGGATAGCGGAAATTTAATCAAGTAGAGTTATGCAATTTAAATTTTTAATTTATAGTTTTATAATTCTTTAGTACTTAAAAATGTAAAAATTATTTTTATAAATTGTTCTTAATTTACGTAGGCTACGGAGTTTTTAATTACGCTTATAAAATTTTTATAAAATATTAACTGTAATTATTTTATTTTATAATGTAAAAATTTATGAAAAAATATTATGAATATAATATTGGAAGCACAGAATCATGGGATTTAATTTATTATATACAACATTAAATTAATTGAAATTAAAATAAATTTTAGTAGTTAATATAATTATAATTAAATTTTTAAAAGTATTTACTTCCATAATAAAAAAATTATTTAATAATAATTTTTGTTTTAACAATTTTATTTAAATATATTTATTTTAATAAATTTAGACTAAATAATTATAATAAACATCAAGTACACAATTGTTGTTTTGAATAATTTTTCTTGCTTTTTTTCTTATTTAACCAAATTGTAAAATAGATTTTTAATTCTTAAACTCAATTATCCATTAATTTATTTATATTATTTTAAATAACGACAAACAGCTCATTTTATTTATTCAACATTTTGTAAATTTCGTATTTATTTCGTTTGAAAAGTAAAACTTTGATTAATTTTTATAGTTTTTAAAAATTATCAAATATTTTACTAATTTGTGAGTATAGAATTTGTTAAAGATTTAAATTTGAATAAATTTTAAAAAACAGCTTAAATTAGTTTAATTTGATTTAAATTTTACAATATATTAGGTTATTGAATACCTGTTTAAATTATATTTAATTACATGAGAATAATATAATAATTTTATTAATATTATTTTGTTTATAACTAATAAAATTTTTAATAATAAAGAAATTATATATTTAACTAATAATTATTTGTTCGACTTTTAAGGATAAAAAATTGTTTAAATATACTACTGCTTCAATTATTTAAATAAAATCAGGTAATAAATAATTTAATTGAATTTAATATTACAGTTTTAGTATTAATTATAGAAACTGTAATTATCAAAATATTCTATAACAACAAATGTCTGTTTACTAATGCTTGTCAACTTTATAATGTAAAAAAAGTAGATTTGCTGATCTCGGTTGCATAGGTTTCACCCGGGGGAGGTGGAAGTTATCATTGGTCCGCCCTTTTGAAAACACATATATTTTATTAAATTAAATAATTAATTAATTTTAAAATCTAAATATCTTCCTAATGTTTAAAGTGTTTTTAAAAATATAGATCAATCAATCAGTTATTCACCAAATAATTTAATAAATAATATTTTGAAAATATATTAATTAAATTCAAAAATAAATTACAGTTTTATTTTGCCAATAAGTGTTGACAACCGGACAATTGCCTTTGCCGACAACAGAGCAATATCAATGCCAGGCCTCGGGACTGATATTTTCACCAGCAGTGCTAAAACCTTAAGTGAATAACGCCAATAGGATGAATAATCTTATTAGAACGCATGGAAGGCTTATAGATATCGGCGCAGTGTAGAACACATTGAGCTACAGTTTCTCTATTATCTGACAAACTTTTTTCATAATTTCTTCCCAACAAATTTCAATCTTCCAGTCAGGAAATGGATTGTTTTTCACATCCGTCTCATTCATACATATGTTTCGATGTCGGTTCACAATAATTTTTTGGTTTCTTTTTGCTAAAATTAAATTTTTATTAGTTTTAAAAACAAATACTTTTTTGCATTTATTAATAGATAAACCCAAAATTTATTTTAATGGAATAAACTTATGTCTAATATAGGTGCCATCAGATGTAACCAATAGTACACAATTGATGTCAATCATACCCTCAGCCAATACTTCCGATCAGATATAAATTAATAATTAACATAAAATTTTTATAAAATATTAACTGTAAACATTTAATTTTTTAACATAATAATTTATGAAAAATATTATTAGTATAATATTGAAATAAATGGAAAAAAGAGTTATTTTCATATTTACAGCTTTAAATCAATTTAAATAAAATTTACTATTTAATTGAATTATAATTAAATTTAGCACAATTAATGTTTTAATTTTAGTCCATAAATAAAAAAAATCAAAAAAGTATCAAGTATAAAGAAGAATAAATGGCAATTTTCAAAATAATGGATATTTTTGGCTGATTTGCTTTTCTTATTCTTGGTACAAAACAAAAAATGCATTGGCTTAGAAAAATAATGCAAATATATTACTAACTATACATAAATTTTAAAAAACTAACCATACATTAATTTTAATGCTTTATTAGTTTAAAATATTTTTTAATTAATTACTATTTAACTGTATTTAAAATAATTTTTATCAATTTTATTTGTTATTTATTTTTAAAAATAAAGAATACTACATCAACTTGTAACTAAAATAATTTAATATTAAAAATTTCGAATTTTTTTTTATTTATTTCAAAATTATGTCACAGCTTCAGTTTGCTAATAGGTTTCAACAAAAAGGCACCAGTGTAGCAGTATGGGTAGTTAACTTAAAGAATAGACATTTACATATTAATAATCTATACACAAAATAATTCAAAAAAACCCAATACACTTTTGGCTCCGCCTACTTTTTTGGCTACATCTATTTTCT
Source organism: Belba bartosi (assembly GCA_034693685.1). Taxonomy (NCBI): domain Eukaryota; kingdom Metazoa; phylum Arthropoda; class Arachnida; order Sarcoptiformes; family Damaeidae; genus Belba; species Belba bartosi. Next base: position 9,916 of record JAQFXP010000310.1, on the reverse strand, counting down.
AAATTTCAAGCAACGCTCTACAAAATTTCAGGTTTAATTTAGTTTTTTATCTTTAACACAAATATGAAATTATATGTTAATTCGAATTGAAAATTTTGTAGTTATCCCACTTTGAAAATTTAAATAATTGGAATTATTAAAGATTTTTGACGTAATTTTTGGAACTATTTTTATTTTTCAATTTAGTTTTTTGTCCTCAACACAAATATCAAATTAGTTATTTTTTTTATTTATTCAAATATTAATTTTTAATTTAAACCAGCAAAATTATTTTAATATATAATAGATAAGATTGACAATTAATATTAATTTTGTTTAAGTTTATATAATTTAAGTAAATAAGAATATATTTAATTAAAATATTTTTTGTGGAGAAACTCCAAAGTCGCTTTCTTTGTCACTATTGAATAATAATCACTTTGTCTGAAATAATAATTTGCTGCACATTAAATGCGTTTCCGAAATTTGGTCAAATGATATTTTTTATTTTTAATCAAAAACATTTATAAAATATATTTCTGTATTAAAACATTTTAAATTTAATTATTTATATTAACTTGAAATATTATATTTTTAATTTTATAGAATTTAGCAATTTATTTTTAAAAATTATACTTCATATAAACAATCCAGATAATTTAATGCATTATATTTTGAAAATATATTAATTTATTTTAAAAATAACATACAGTTTCCGGATGCATTTGCAGAAATAATTATTTATTACGTCTTAACCTAAAAAATAAATTTAATTTTAATTAATAAAATTGAACAAATGGTCTAAGATTTTTTTCACCTCTGATTAGAAAATGACTGTAAAAACAAATAATTATTCTATCTTTAACAAATAAAAATAATTAAAAAATTTGCATAAGCCGCTAATAGATTCAGATTATTTAAAAATAAAAATAAATTAGTTTATCAAATGTTCATTTAAATTTAATTTAAAAAAATTTAATTTTTAATTTTTTTTAATATCTTTATGCATTTTAGAAGAAATTATAAAAATTTTATTTAAATTATATTACAATTAATTATGTAATTATAAAATAATAACTTTCAAAAACATGATTACCCAGTCATTTTTTGTATTAAAAATATTGTTTTAGTAAGCTTCATTTGTGTACAGACCAAATTAATGTATAATGAACAAATCAGTTAATAAATTAATAAATTGAATTTAATATTACAGTCAATTAAACTTAATGATTTTTAAATAATATCTATTAAAACATTTAATAAAATAATATTACATGAGTCTACAAGAGTTTTACATTAGTCAAGATGGCGGCGCCAATTAGACAAATAAGCTTTTAACAAAAATTCTGTCATTCAATTAGATTTTAATACAAAAATTTACAATAAGTTTATATTTATAAATTTTAATTATTAATACATAAGAATTTTGCTATCATAATTTATAGTTTGCTAAATCGTTTAAATTTCAATTGAGTAATTTTCTATCAATGTATATAAATGTAAAATTAATGTTTTAAAAATAACTTTTTAAAACTAATATAAATATTAATTAAAGTTATGATGTACATCTTTACAAAAATATTTAACTCAATTTATATTTATTAATAGATACAGCATAATTTGTTAAAAAATATATTTTAATTAAATGTAAATTTTTGCCCAAGTTATTAATAATTAACTTTTTTGTTTGTATAAGAAATGTCATATTTAATTTAATTGAAACGCATTTAAGAATAATAAATATAAAATAATCAAATATTTTAAAACAATATAGACAAATTATATCTGTATTTATTAACTAATTAAACAAATTAATATTTTGTTAAATATTTATAAATTTTAAACAATTTAAAATTTTTTACTCTTTGACAATTAAATATTATTAATTATTATTACAAACTAAAAATAGTTTAAAATAACTTTAAATTTTTAAATATCTTCGAGTTTAATATCGAGCTAACTCACAAGTGACATTTCGGTAATGTGACATCCGAATTTTTAAAAAATTATTTTTAAACAAAAGTACATTATATATGATGTAAAAAAATAATAATAATTTTTGCTGAATTTTAATCTGTCCACAATTTAAATTAGATTAATTAATAATTCTGTATATGTTTCTTCTTTATGTATGTATGCGAGTATGTGTTTTAAAGTTCCCAATGTACGCCTTGTGTGCAGCATTAAAGCAATACAGCAATTGTCGGCTTTGCTGTCACACGCCTTGAACAAAGATCTCGCATTAAGCGCGTGTGACAGCAAAGCCGACAATTGCTGTATTGCTCTAATGCTGCACACAAGTTTATTGTATTATTAGTTTAACGTATTTTTAATTAATTTCAATTTAACTGTATTTAAAATTTTTTTTTATTAAATTTAGCAATTATTTATTTTTAAAAATAAAAATACAACATCACCAAATTTGATATCTCCAAATAATTTAATATCTAATATTTTTAAAACTATTAATTTATTTCAAAATTAAGTTACAGTTTCAGTTTACCAATACGTTTCGACAACCGGACACTTGCCGTCGACAACAACAAACTAATATTAAAGTTAAATTTTGGAATTGATGAGATTACCGGCAGTGCCCAACGCATTAAGCAAATCGCGCCGATAGGTATAAATGTAAAGCTTTTAAACTCATACGAGAGAAGATATTCTTCGGCGCAGTATTGAACACAATTACAATTAAGAGTCAAATCATATTATTAATTATAAAAACGGCGATTATTCTATGCAATTATAAACAAATATAATATAATATTATATTTTATATATATTATTTAACTTTAATTTTTCTTTAATTTTATCGTATTTAATAGAATCTATAAATGTTTTCTATAATAAATAATTTATAAACAAATATTTAATATTTAAATATAAAGATTTTATTAACATAATATATATTAGATTTAAAATTGATTTGATATTTCATGAATTGACAATTATAATTCAAATATAAAAAGTGTAATTTTAATTTTTTTTTAATAATGATTATTTGCATGTTAACAAAACATTTTCCCAACTTTCTAGAAAAATTTAAGGTTTTCCTACAAAATTTAAACTCACCTTATATCATCAATGGTCCATCATGCAACAATATGTGGAGCATAAAAGTATTACAAATTAAGTTATTTATTTATAATTACAAATTTTGTTAATATATTTAAAAAATTTATTAATAAGAAAAATAATATAATTATTAAATATATTAAAAATTAGAAGTGTTTTGTACATCCCAATTCACAAATATTTAATATTTTCATATATTTATTAATATTTTTAAATTTAATTAACAGTTTAAATAATATATAATTGGGTTCGAGTAAATAGACGTTCCCTCCAGAAGACATCAGAAGCGGCATTGGCCAGAGCTCCGTAAACGGTGAACGTATGGGCGGCCATCCAACCCAAGTCGGCGGTCGAGAAGTAGACGTCGCCGTCAGTCCAGTTGAAGCAGTGCTTGAATGTGAGGTATGAGTAGAGAAGATATCCACCGATTGTCTGAACCACTCCTTTTGGTCTACCTGTACTACCACTGTATTTAATTACAAAATTTAACACCTAATTATAATTTTATTTGTTATTTTATTTAAATTTTATATTTTACTTAATGCGACAAATGCTTACGAGTTAGTTAAATGTAATAAAAACTATTTGTGATTTATAATCAATGTATAAACTGTTTGCAAACCTTGTATACAATATAAATAGCGGGTTTTCTGCATCGAGCCATACCGGTTCGCAATATTTGCAAATTTTTTCCATAACGTCTTCCCAACAGTGGTCGTCAAACTTTGATTTCTAATCAATAACCGAATTATTGTTTTTTACATTCAAATTATTCATATATACCAGAGATCGAGATGGTCGGCCAATCCATGGAGGGGGGATCAGAAGAAGGATTTTTGTCAAAACTTTGGTCAAAAACCTAGGGTGGGGTCAGGTGGGAGATTTTTCCAAAAACGCTCAAAAACCCTATATATTTATGATAAATTTTCGCCTAATTTAACTGGATTTAAAATGAATTTAAACTAAATTTAGCTAAATTAACTGGATTTAAACCGGATTTAGCACCAATTTAAGGGAAATTTCATAATTTTGGCAAAACGAGTAGGTACCAAATGCCTGGTGGGTACCTTTTACGGACCAAATGCTAGGGAGGGATAAATTTAAATTTTCAAAACCAGGGAGGGGGGAATTTTTACCTGATTTCTTATCGATTTCTGATATATACTATATATTTTACTAGTTATAGGTTTAGATGTGTACTCACTAATTCAAGATTTAATTTTTGGTATCTATTAGGAAAATAATCGTTTAATTTAATTTTTTAAAAATTTTGAAACAAATACTTTTGTTCGCATAAATTTAGAGCTAAATTCAATATTTATTTCAATGGAATAAACTTCTGTCCCGTATAGGCGCCGTCGGATGTGTCCAATAGTACACAATTGGAGTCAATTATACGCTCAGCCAATGCTTCCAATTAGAAGCCGGCAAACTGTAAAAAATAATAATTAAATTGTAAAATTTAATATAACTATTGGTTAATTTATTTATTGGATTTGATTAACAGAGTGTTTAGATTAAATTTTAAATATATAAAAACAGCATAACTTCATAATTCAAATATTACTAATGTTTTACAAATTTATATCCGATAAATTGTTTAATTTATTTTTTTATATTAAATATGGTTTTGTATTTGTTGTTAAATTTTAGTTAAAATTAATTAAGTAATTTTTTGTTTTTTGAAAAGTGTATGTGGTTACCGGACATTTAATATATTATTTTTTAATTTATTAAATATTAATTAATAATTAACTTAAAATTTCTATTAACTGTAATCAATTTATTATATAATGTAAAAATTTATAAAATAAATATTAATAAAATATTGGATTTTTTTCTAAATTTTATTTTTTATTATATACCCAATTTAATATTTATTTAAATTTAATTAAATATTATTAGTTAATGTTATTATAATAAAATTGTTATGTTTTTAATAGTATTTATTTTTATAATAAAATAAATAATTTTAAAATATTTGTAATTTAAAAATTTTATTTAAATATTTATTTTTAAGTAAATTTTGAATTAATAATTGTACTGTATTAAACATTACGTAAACAATTTTTAAAATTAATAAAATTATTGAATTTTTCAGTCAAATAAAATAATAATTTTAATGTTACAGACATAAAAGTTTTTAATAAATATTTAAATAAAAAGATTAAAAATATATATAATAAATAAAACATTTAATTTTAATTTAAAGTTTTATACAAATTTATAATACTGTAAATGTTTGATTATTTTATTCATAACTAAGTTATACAAAAAAATTTAATTTAAATAAAAAAAATTGTTTGCGATTATAAACAATTTAAATATATTACTATATTTGTTTATATATCATATTTGATATATATTATTTAAATTTGTGTTTTGTTGTTGTTTCAATTTTATTTTTTAATAGACAATATAGATGTTTCTATATTGTATGATTTATAAACAAATATTCAAAATTTAAATGTTAAGGTTTTAGTAACAAAATATATGTTAGTTTTAAATATAATTTTATATTTCAATAATTAACAAATATAAAGGCTGTTATTTTATTTTTAAAATTCAAATATAATAATTAAATTTTTCATTAAATGTAAATTTAATTTAATAATTATTGATTTTTAAAATATAATTAGATATAATTTGTTATAAATATTCTAAAATCTTATAAATAAAATGTTTTAATAAATATTAAAATATTTGTTATCAATAATAAATCATTAAAAATATTTTGAATTCTTATTTTCAGAAATTGAATTAATTAATTTAATAATCAATGAAAATTTTTTCAAACTGTATAAATATTAATAACCTTACAATTAAGTAATTATTACCAAATAAATAATATGTAATATTTAGTTATATTTTACAAATATATATATTATTATCAAATGAGTTAATAAAATTATTATTTAATATAACTCTACAGTTAAATAATTATCAAAAATTATTTAAACCTTCAATAACCGTAAAAAAATATTATAACTTCAACTCAAACGCCAACATTTAGATGCCAAAACAAAACAATGTTGCTGCAACTAAATTTAGATTATTAAAAATAATCAAGATAAAACTGTCAAATTGTTTTTAAAGAAATGTAAACAAATATTATTTTTTATAAATTATTAACTAATTATAAAAAATAAATTTTATAAAAGATAATATACAATTTCGTTAAAAATAACAAAAACAAATTAAATACAAATTAATTCAAAATAAAACTTGCTAAAAATAGTTTTAGATTATTTAAAATTTAATTTATATTAGATTGTTAAATGCCCGTGTAAATTAATTCAAATAAATTAATTTTTAATTTATTAATATTTTTCTAAAATTAAAAAAAAATTATTGATTTAATAATTTTTAATATTTAAAAAAATTATAAATTTTAAACATTTGCTATTTAACTCGTTAAAATAATTAGCTGGTTATTTTTTGAGTTTTAAAAAATGTTTTTATAAACAATCTCTTTTCTCTGTCCAAATAATATTTAAACGATCAAAACAGTTAATAAATTAAAGTAAGTAATATAATATTACAGTCTATTTAAAATAACTACCAGTTTTTATAAGCCGAATGTCCTATAGCCGAGCCCACCAGTTTCAAATATTTATTGTCAAATACTTTGTAAATGTTTAAAGTCCACAAAACGTACCAAAAATACAATGCGTATGAACATTCGGAAAAATGAAAAAATAATTTTACATTACAAAAAATTAAATTTTAAAATTTTAAAAATGAAATACAAAGATAATTATAGTCGCAATTAAAATTCAATAATTATTTTTCTTACAATTAATCGCTTCAGACAAACATTACTATTAATTTCAATTAAAATAGAGTTACGTTAAATGTTTTTAAATCGTAATAAAATCATATTAATAATTATTTTTATAATTATTAATTTCAGACAAAAACATATTTATTTTTACTTAAAAAAGATTAAATATAAATGTATTTAAATCACAATTAAAATAATTATTTTTGCATTAAATCATTTTAAACAAATCAATATTATTTTCACTAAAATATAATTAAATTATATTATATAAGAAAATATATGCAAATAATACAAACCAATTGGCAAAAACTTATTTCTAATCAAATAACAAGCCTGCTTATCTTATGAGGAATGTGTGTTATCTGATTGCAGGTGTTATTAATAAACCGGTTATTGATATCTTTTTGATAATTGTGTAAAAGTAATTTAAATTTTTTTAATTGTATTTAATTGTAAATATATTTATAAAAAAGTATTATTTACACTGTTAATAATTTAATTTATTATAATTGGTATACTCAAAACTTTTAACGAGAATAGTATATCTTGGTAAGTTTTGTCGATTCTAAGAATGACTGCAAAAACAGACCCGGGATTGGATAAATAGGGGTCCCTTTTTATAAACGAAAATATTTACAAATTTATTTAAGTTTAAATTTATAATCAGATAAATGTAAAGTTTTAATTATAATTTGTTTGCTTTTACTAGCGTAATAGTAAAGTTTAAGAAAAATGTAAATAAAAACTTTTTTGTAAGCATTTATTGAAAAAACAATTCAACTAATAAACTAAAATTGAAATAAAATTCAACTAATTATTTAAATGACTAGTGATTTATTTAATTAATTATTTAGCGGATTTAATCAACTCATTTGCCGATATAAGTTATAAAATTTTAAATGTTAAAAATTGTTTTTAATGTTTAATAAAAAATATTTAGCGAATAATTTTCGAAATAAACACATTTTCTTGTAAAATAGTTTTAATTTAAGCAATTTTGTGATTTGATTAATAATAAGTTTTTGATAATTGCTTTGTACTATTTGCAAACATTTAATTCAAATCTTATGATTTAATTATATTTTAGTGAAAATAATAGTGTTTTTGTGTGAAATTTGTTTTTCTGAAAAAATTTGTTATTTCGATTTTAATTACATTTTAAAAACAATTAATTAAAGTTAAGATAAAATTATGTTTATTTTAAGTGAAAATAATAGTGTTTTATATTTGAAGTTTTTATAGGTTTTGATTGCAAAAACAATAATTAAATCAATTTTTTTAATTTTAAAAACATTTAAACTTTAAACAATACTGATTTTTTATAAATTATTTAATGAAAAGATAATTATTTAAATTTTAATTGCAATTTAAATACATTTAAATTTGAATTGTTTTAAGTAAAAATAAATGTATATTTGTCTGACTTTAATAATTTTAAAAATAATTATAAATTGGATTTTATTACGATTTTAAAAAATTTAAAGTAATTCTATTTTAATTGATAATAATAGTAAACTTTGTCTGATCCGTTTAATTGAACAGTAGATGTCTACTCACTAATACAGTTAAACATCTTCAGAAAAAAACTTTATATTTTTAATTTAATTATTTTTAAAGTTTAATTTTTTAAAATGCTATAAATAAAAAATATAACAAAATAAAAATTAATTTAATTTAAATTAAAGTTTCAAAAAAAATTTTTAAAATGGTTAATTTTAGCTAAAAATAATTTTCGTTATAATCACTTAATTAAAAAAAATACTTTGAAAATAATAAATGAATTACAATGTGTTATAATAAGATTTGAATTTTATAGAAAAAATTTAACATACTACATAAATTGATGCTAAATTAATCTAAGATAAATAAAATAAATTATAATTAATTAAATCATAATTATTAGTTTTATAAATTTTTGGAAATTTTTTTAATAATTTTATGTCACATTTATATACATCTTTTAAAATTTTTATTAATAAAATCCAAATTTATTTATAAATTTAAAAATGCTTATATAAATTTTATAATTTTATCAGTTTACAGCTTAAAAATTAAGCAAATCATAAATACGCTTTATGTTATATGGGTTACGTTATTGTTTTTTATATTACTGTCAGGGTATTTTTCCTGATTAAACTGGAATTTCAACCCAGTCGAGAATCATCACTTTACCGTAATGTGTATTATCGAAAATGTTGTCACAGTTTAGCATACGTAATTTGTGGTTGAACAGCTCCTACAATACCAATTAACGTGGCATTTTATAAAACTTTACTTAAAATATTGTTGAATATTTTTATAATATGCAATTTAATTTTTTAAAACTGTAAAATTATTTATAAATTAATATCTATTGTTTCAAAAAATTATTTTATTAATTTTATGGATTTTAATAAGTTCAAATATTTAAAGTTATTTATATATAATTTTATATCTTATTAATATATTTAAAACATTTGTTAGTATTTAGAATTATTAAATATTTTAAAAATTAGTGTTTAATTGTGGAAGCAAATTAATAAATAGCTAATTTGTTTATATATTAAAAACTATTTTAAAGTTTATCTATTAGTTTATAATATTGTATATTAAAAATAAAAATTGCCACTGAATTGATACTGCTAAAATATTATATTTTGTTATCTTAGATTGGGTTTTAAAATAAATAAATAATATAACAGTTTGTAGTTATACAATTTAATTTAATATTTTACCAATTTATATTTAAACAAATATTCAACTAATCTTTTAGAAAAATATTTATATTATATTTAATCAACAATATTTATATTAAATATAGTTTTGTATTTGCGGTTAAAATTTAAATAAAATTAACCAAGTAGTTTTCGTTTTTTGAAATATGTTTGTGGTTATTCGAAATTTAATATATTATTTTTATTATTTTTTAAATATTAAGGAATAATTGACATAAAATTTCTATTTAATATTAACTGTAATCATTTTATTTTATAATGTACTGTTATCCAGATTCAGAAAAGGTCTCGAATTTTGCTATTAAATAAAATTTTATGACAGGATAGCTTGTATATTTTTAATGATTAATTAATGTTTTGT
>JAQFXP010000309.1:0-34261 GCA_034693685.1 Belba bartosi | reverse complement strand
ACTCATTTTTCAACCAAAACTCATTCAGACATTCATTCAATTCGTGTAATTCGTAGTCAATTGGATTGAGTTCTTCGCTGTCATCGTCACTACAATTGTCTAATTCTTCTTCGTTTGCATTTATGTCCATTTTTGTCAATATATTAATTCATATTTTATTCGATTTTAAGTAATTTTAAATCCATTTTAAAAATATGTATTCATTTGTGACAATAAAACTGTAAACAAATGCAGATTTTTATCTAATAATATAGTAAATATAATACGTCCGCTATAATTATAATATTAATTTCCCCTTGCTAATGTAATACTATTTTGCGTAGCATTTATTTTTGAAAATTAATCTACGACTATGTTTGCTATATTATTTTTATAGACGTACTTTATGGTTAAATTCTATTGCACAACACAATGATGTCATTATATAAAAATATTTATTGATAAGGATTAAGTGATTGAAAATTTATTTTTGGATTACAGCCAAATCATATAAAATTTTAATTTTTGAAATTTTTTCATTTTGTAAATTTAAAAAATATATTAAAATTTTTTGTTTAAATATATTTCGCATATACGAAGCAAGTAAATAATTGACAGTCTAATTCTAATTAGGCCTAAACATTTAGCCTATGTAGTTTATAATTTGAACTTATTGTAGAGATTGAATTGTTTTGGATATTTTGATATTGAATTAAGTAATGTTTAGTTAAACAAATATTTTAGCGCTTCCTGTAATTGTTTAGCTATTACAATTCTTACAATATAAATTAATTTGGGAGTTTCACTAATATATTAAAGTTTTTTATATAAATTTATTTCATTTCTGCTCACAATGTCCTAAAAGTCTAAAAGTTTTAATTAAATTAATAAAATATATGTTTAATTATTAATTTATACTAAATTCATATCTACAACATTTCCGTTATAATTTTTTGTGCTTGGTGGTATAATTTTTGACATTACATGAGCTTTACACAATTTTAATGAGATTTACCGTAGTCAGTTTACATTTGCCTAATTTATTAGATAAAATGAGTTTGATTTATGACTATTTAAACTTATCAGGTTGCTTTTCTATGTAATTTAGATATTTAAAAAAAATATTAAACATTAAAAAAATAATAATTTAAAAATTTGTTGAAAAACAATTGTAGAGTAAATCACTAAATAATTTAATAATACATTAAACGATTCAATACATAAGTATATAATCAAAGAATAATTATCTAAAACTATTCAATCAGATCTACAGTAAATTAATATCAATATAATTGAGTGTTTGATATAATTAGCGCAAATAAAAAAATACTGTTTAAATATATACAACTTTCTAAAAGCAATAAAGCTGATAAAAAACAAAAAACAAACTAGCAAAAAATTACAAACTAGTAAATATTTTAATAAAAGAAGGTAATATAGAGTGGGACTTGGATGATTTAGATTTGCGTGAACGTTTAGCACTTTTCGTAACCGTAGTATTGCTCGTATTGGCAGTATTGGTAGATTTGTTAATCAAAAGAGTTTTGCATTTTTCGGAGCCGTCGTCGAACTCGGAACAGATCAGATCGAGTGCATCGCCGGTATAGCCGGAAATGAGGTTCAAAACGCCTTCAATTGATTTTTTCGGACATCTCTTCGCATCGATTGAGTCGAATGTCTGTTTCACACAGTCTTTGAATTTCCAAACATAACTAAAAATTTGAAACAAATTAAAGTTATTTTAAGCTGTAAAATAAATGTGCTTGATCAAAGATATAGAAATAATAATCTAACTAAATACTAATTTAATTTAGACATTTCTAGTAAATTAAAATAAATTAAAATGTTATTAATATAATTTTTAATAATATGCTTAAATTTGTGTAAAGGTAAAGTAGAAAAATTAAGTTATCAAGTCCTCAAATATATTTTTATTTATAAATAGTTAATCCATACCAACAAACAAACGGTATTTTATTGTTTCCGTTCTCGGCTTCGGTGCCCTTCAAGTCAACGATGAATTGATCCATACATTTGTGTTTGGATTCAATGTTAATGTTTCCGCATTTGGCCACTGAAGTGAAGGCCAGTTTGTTTTTATCGTTTAAACATAATGGTTTGTTGACCTTTGACACACCGAACAGCAATAGATTGGTGACCTGTCGGGCAAACCGGGGCAGACAGTCGCGTGAGAACCGTTTGACACACACTTGCAGTTCATTTATTTTCCTTTTAATTGGAATTATATTTTTGAAAATTTTAGTTAAATTATATATATTTTTGTTTTAATTTTAATAATAATTTAGTTTTAAAAATGCAAATTAGATGTGTTTGACATAAGAGAGTTAGAAATTTAGGTGAATTTTGCATAAATTTATTTAACCGGTAGATAATTTTTTGACCTTTTACTACATAAATAATTTGATTTGATTAATTAATTTTATAATTGCATTATTTTTCTTGAACTATTTTTTAATTTAATTAATAGAATTAGTTTAGAAAATTGATTTAACATGATGTTTTTATTTTTCGTATTTATCATTAAGGCCGGAAATATTAAATTCAATTTTATAGCGTATATAGAGCAATTGATTTAATCTAGATCAATATAACACAATAGTTGTTGTTAATTGATATTAGATTTTAAAAAAATAGTTTTTATTTTTGATTAGAAATCAAATCACTGTAAAGTCAGCAATTATTTGACAAATACTGTCAAGTAAATCAAAATTATTGTTTAGTTTTATGTTACGTTTAATGGGTTGAATGCTACATTTTTATCAGCTAGAGCAGATAATAGATTAAATATAGGTTATTCTAGTTCTAGATTTTAATTTGTAAAAATTATAAAGTACTTATTATCATGCTAATTACTTGCAAATTGAATTTATAACAATTGTATACTTTATACAGAATATTCAGTTTACTCTTTATACAAATAGAAAGTTAGCATAATAACTTATTAATAAGAAAAAGCATTTATATGATATTATTAAATTTGGTAAATATTAAAATTCTAAATTTTAATATTATAATATCAATACTTGCACAATAGATATGATAATAAATTATAAAGTTTGCAAACAAGATAAAAATTCCAAATAGTTTTTAAAATAATGAATAAAATATTTGAAATCATAAATACTTGCAATAAGTATGCATTTCATCGACAGTTTCCCGAAATCGTTGCGTTCGGTCACCGATTAACAGCATTTTACTCATACATAGATCCGCTTCATCCGAATCTTTTTCACTACATTTTTTCGCATCAATTGTGCCTTCGATATAAACAAAACAATACTTTAAACAAAAACTTAATTAAATATTTTTTTACTTACTGTTCAACAAAAAATTAAGTAAAAAAATTGACAAAATTTTTATTATATAAGACATTTGTGCTTTAAATTGGATAAAAAAACTAAAAACAAATTGATTTCCTTTAAGAAAATAATTTCTTCAACAGAATTACATTCAAAACAAAGACAGAAATCAATTGATTAGTCGAACTATCAGTTAATAAACTATATATATGTCAATAAGACTGAAGTGAATTTGAGTAAATCTAAAACAGTTATGTCATGTAATTATAGAGAAGTACAGAAACCGGTGTTTTTGATGCCTAACCTAAATAGAAATCTTTCGCTTCTCTTCACTCTCTCATACATTGAATATATTAAACCAAAAATGATTTGAAAAAATTTGGACAAAACTACAGACAAATCAATCTGATTTTATGCTAGATAATTAAAAGTTTTTTTTAAAACTGTCTAGGCTGCTAATTTTAATAATTTATGTTTATTTTAATATAGAATTGTTTAGATTACGAGTTATTTTAGAAATTAGGTAAAAATATTATAATACGTTTAATATTTACTCAATTATTAACTAATTTGAGTGTAGTTTCTAATTTTAAACATGTTTTCTCATCAAAACATTGATAAATTGTAAGTTGATTAACCCATTAAAAGCTATTTTGTTGTTGTTATTGATAAATTGTTAATTGGTTGATATAGGCTTTCTCGATAAAATCTTAATAGCAAAAACTTTTGATCATGTTTCAATCAATTTTTGAAATAAGTAAATTAGTTTTAAAATAAACTAAACAAATTTATTTGTGTTAGGTTATTGTATTATTTATAAAAAGTTGTAAAAGAATTCAATAAAATGGCAGTGCTAAAAATTTTTAAAGTAAAATTAATCTTTTAATAATTAAATTTTAATTTAAGAATTTAAAAAATATTTATAGAAAGAAAATATGATATTTGTATATAGTATTTTTAAAAATATTAATCAACCGTTTACGTAGTAACAATAATATTATATAATAGATATACAGTATGCTAATAGTTTTTATAAGTTGTGATTTATATACTGTGATTGTAAGTTGTTGTTTACCTCCAAGTAGTATTTAAGTACCAATATAGTTTTTAAGAGCTAATTTATGCATTATAAATTTTAAAGTTTTAAAAGAAAAACTAAGCTAAAGAATTTTTCTAATACTTTCCCTTTCCCCAATGATTTACCTGCAGTTAAATGCGAAAGGCAATTTTTAAAAATTTTTGACTAAAATTTAAAAATGTTTTTAAAATAATGCTAAATTTAGTTTAGATTTGGTTAAATTAACTAAATTTAGATTAAATTTGATTTCACCATAATTATATAAGTTTATCAAGCATTTAAAAAAGTTACTTTAACCCTCTAGGGTTATTTAGGCAAATTAATTTCAAAAATGCCTCCCCTGATCTTTCCTATATTGGCCGACCTTCTGAAAATCAGATAAATCTCAAAACTCAAATTCCGATACTATGATTATTGAATTGTATTTGTTATATATAATCATTTAATAAAACACTCTGGATTAATTTGCTTTACTCAAATCTTTTTTAACTATTAAATTATTACTCAAGATTATTCAATTCAATATTTTTTTTAGTAAATTTTAAGAGCAAGCTTATTTTATCGATTAAATATTCAGCAGCACTTAAAATTATTAACCGAATTTATTATCAATTTTATTATGTTACTTTTTATCTTAAATATCACAGTTTATGTTATAAATAATATAAATAAAACAATTTTTTCATTTATTTAATATCAGTTACACCTTAGAAACTGACACTTATTTTAGACATAAATTTCTGTTCGTAAGTCGAGTCAGATCTCTGTTTACAGAAATTTCGATAAATTAAAACATTTCAATTTAATATTATTTTCTGTTTTTGGAAAAATTAATATACAATGAATTCTTATATAATAAGAAGTGATAAAAAGTTAGCAAAATCTAAATATCAATCTATTTGTTCACTTTTGTTGGACCGGTTGAAGGAATGCTATGAACAGACAGTTATTGTAAGTATTAAACTAATATAGAATTGAATTTAATTAAATCAAAGATTTATTTAATTACTTAGAATTTAGAATTTGACAAAATTTTTAAATTTTTAGTTAAATATTTCCTTAGTTTAGTTTAATAGGTTAAAATGTTAACTATTTGCATATTTATAGAGTTTTTATATTTTAAGTTAACTTGCAATTAATTATTCATTAATATTTGTTACAGGTATTAAATTAATAAAATTTAATTTTAATTTATCTGAAAAATTCCATTTTCTAACATTAACTTGTACAATTAATTAATCTGTTAAATATTATATTTAAATGTACAATGCAAAAAATAGTAAATTATTTGAACATTTAAAAAACCAAAACTGATTTATATTATTAAGCATAATCACAATGTAAAATTGAAAAAATAATTTGGTAAAATTCTTATCTGATTACATTAAACGCATAAATATTTATATATTTATTCGCAAAAATATTCTTAATCTAAAAATATATAAAATCTCGTAAATCAGAGATAACGTCAATAAAACATAAAATTAGATAAAGAAATATTTTTATGACATGCACATTTTTTACAACTCAGGCAAACCAATTATTTCTATTTACATTTGATTAATCAAACCTAAAACCTTAATTTTGATTAAATCAAATTTTAACTAATTATTCAAGTTAAATCCAAAAACAGTAAAAATAAATATTTTTTAAATATATAAAACTGGTCTTAAAGTGAAATCCAATCAAAATTCTAAACTGTATTAACAAAACAAAAAACATGAAATAGAAGTCAAACAAAAAATTTGATATTATATTAATTTTTCAAAACATTTAGTTAGACTGCAAGACGGGCCGGGAATGGACGGGCGAACAGGTTTACGAGTCGGCCCTAAATCTGGCCTATTATCTGATCAGCGAATGTCTACTCAAACCGGAAGACATCGTCTGTATTGTCGCACCCGATAGCGACATACATGCGATTGCAGTGCTCGGCGTTATCGCCGCCGGCGGTGTCTACTGTTCACTCCCTTCCCATTCGACTTATCGTAACTTTTTTTTATTTAAATTAATTATTTAATTAAAATTTTTAATTAATTTTGTTTTTTATTTCGACTTTAAGGCGAAATAGACGAAGCACTGACACGTATTGAGCCGTCGTTTCTGGTGACTGATTGGCACAGTTATGGTATCTGTGCTACGATTGCCACTGAAATGCTTTCGATTAAAGTAAGGATTAATTGACATTTTTATTATTAAATTATAATGTAACTAGTACATATCCTATGAAATTAGTCAACCTTTTTTGGCTAGGTTACCGGTAATTGTTGACAATGTAATAAAATATATATTAATTTTACAGTTAATTCTATCTATAGTATACAATGCATTTGAATTGATTTTTTTGAATTAAAATTTTAATGAAAAAGTTATAAATGAATGAAGTTATTCATTAAGTTCTGGGATTGAGAGTGGGGATCAGGATTTGGAAAATTGGCATTTATTATGAGGTTAGTGATAATCCACTCATATCTCTAATTTTGCCAAAAATAATTTTTTCCAAAACTGTAACTGCAATTCATTAAATGCATTATATTATTAAAATTTATTGTTAGAACAAGTACTGTATGATGTTTTATGTACATTTTAGTAAACTCTTCCTAAATTACTACTTTTATTAAAAATATTTTATTATAAATTACTATTAAATATTAATTGCTAAAACTTGACTAATATTTAATATAGTAAAGTAGTATTTAATAATTCAGTAAAATTTTATAGAATAATCTGAGTCTTAATTTATTTTCAAAATTAATACAATAAACAGAGTTGTTAAAAAATATGAATTTGACTTTGTTACACTAAAAATTTAAATTATAAATTTATTGTATTTTTAAACAAAACCCTTATTATATAAACTGTTAGCTTAGTATTTAAAAAATAAGGATTAGAAATTATTATAAAAGAATTTATTAAACTAAATAGACTTATGTTAAAATATTGTTGCATATTAAATTTTTAAAATTAACAAAATATTGACTTTTGAATTATGTTTGGAATTTAATACTCTACATTTTAACTCAAACATTGTTTTAAAAATACTATAAGAATATAAAATGTATCTATATTAATGTTTATATATATTTAAAACAAAGCAAATTTGAATTTAAAAAATAAATATTTGCATATATCTTTAGTTTATATTCTCTCATCTAAAATTTTATATAACTATTTAAAATTACCTGATTTTCTCAAACGTGGCCTAATAAGCCATATTAACAAACATTAATACAGGTATTCTAGTAAAGTTTATCAGTTGTAACATACAGTATATAAATAAATGTTGAAAGGAGTAAAACAAATCATATATTTTCTTGAATAAGATACTTATTAATAAAATATTCTGCACTTTATAAGTGAATAAAAGTTAACTTGAAATGTATTAAAGCATTCTTTCAATTTAGTACGCAAGATTTATTTTGATAAAATATAAAAATTGGATTTATTTGATAATTATTAATTACTAATAAGAAAACTATTTTTTATAAATTGATTCAGAGCTAAACATGCCGAATTTGATAAATACTTCCTTAAATCCATACGATAATATTTTTTCTAAATTTTAGAAAAAATTAATTTATTTTAATAAGTTTAGCCTTGAAGTAATGTATTAATAGAAAAAGTGTTTATTCTATTCTAATTTATAATTTAAAGTTTAAAAAACAAAAATATTTATACTTTAAATAAAAAATTATTTATACAAAATTTTACAAAAATAAATTTACTTTACAAATAACAGTTATAAGAAATATGAGATTTAAAAAATATTTATTTGAATTAAATGTGGAAAGATTATGTTGCTATTGTCATATTGTATTAAGTATTTATTTGATATTAGTTAAAAACATGTTTATTAAAGAACATTTTGTAAAGCTTCCGGTTCGATGAAACCTTCTATATTTTTCACCAATCATTAAACTTTGCTAACTAACAAATTTTTATTTTTCAAAACTTATTTCAAAACCTACACTAAAATGTTTGAATAACTTTTGAAAAACGCTAAACAAATGTCAATAACTAAACAAACATAAAATCTTTGAATAGATTGAAATTTATTTACAACATAATATACATAAATAATAAAATTCATAAGAAATCTAAAACTAACATGATAAAAATAAATATTATAAATAGAAACTGCTACTAATCGATGAAAAATCAGCAAGAGATATGAACAAAAATTTAGACATAATTGAGAATCTAATGCAATACGAGCGATCATTTTTGCCGCTACCGATCGAGAGAGCATTGGATGATATTGGGGCTCTAATTATCACCAGTGCTAGTGATGGCAGTACTAAGTCTGTAATTAAAACTAATCGTAATCTAATTGCGGCCACAAATGCATTGAATAATAGCGACAATACAAACAATACGGCCGACAATGAAGTAGTGCTAATCAGTGGTTTATATTGTGGATCAGGTCTAAACATGTTTTTGCATGTTATCAATAGTGGATCAACTGTTGCCATCTTTGAAAATGATAGATCAAATGATAATTTTATTAATTATCTTCAAAAGTATTCGATTACCACTACTTTGATGACTAATTCACAACTCTATCGCTGTATTGAAGATAAAGATGTCTTAAAAAGTCTGACAAATGTCTGGTTTATCAGCACAACACTCGCCGAAGACATACATTTAAAAGCGATTTATTTGTTTAAGAAATTCAGAAAAAGTAAGTCTTAATCAATTAGAATAAAAATTTTAATAATTTGGTTAGTGTTATAAAAAAATTGAATTAATTTAAAAATTTAAATTTAGTTTTTAGTAATCCCGAAGCTGGTTGGGTGACAGCACAGGAATATTCTAGCAAGTCAAAAAGTCAACCCAATTTAAAAACAATTGGCAGACCTGTAGCTGGCGTTGAGTTAAAAGTAGTCGACAGTAACGGACAATCACTTCCAATGACAACTGTCGGCGAAATTTGTTGCCGAAGTCATCAGGTTTTGACATAAATTACATAATTGACATAAACTCAAATTAAGCTAAAAATAAATTCGATCACTAATTGTGAAAACTTTATAACTCTATTAAATTTCTATTCGAAACAATTAGTGCGCACCGGGATATCAAAATAACGAGTGCGAAAGCGCACAGGTGTTGATGGCAGACCAGTTCATTAGGACCGGCGAATACGGCTATTACGACAGCGATGGCCTCTTCTATAGTGTCGGACATTCGGAAGAGTTTATTAAAGTTGATGGTATTGTACAAACATTACATTAATTGGTTTTTCAAAATGTAGTTCATATTAAAGTTTAAATTTTAATTGAATAAAAGTTTTTAATTGTAGCTCAAATTTTAAGTTTAAACCGTTTATTTTTAATGCATTAAGTTGTATTAATTTTTACAATGCAACTTTCTGTTTTAACGATTAAAATTGCCATTTTTATTGCTATCTTCAGATTATGTCTAAAAATATTTCCAAGCAAATTTATAAAATCCGCTAGAAAGCCTAGCTATTTAAAAAAACTATTTAAGATTGAGAAAGGCTGCTTTTAACAAAAATAATTTAGAATATTTTATAAATCTTTAGACCTTGTGCGTTGTTTCCTAAGCCTATTACTCTAAGCATTACATCAAAGTTTTAAATAAATTTCAAACATTTATTTTATAAACAGTCTTTTCTCATTTTTAAATAAATTTTTTTAGATAGAATTTTTAACAGAGTTTATAAATTTGTTAAGGGTTATTTTTAGAAATGATCTATAGATTAAGATAAAAAAGATAAAAAATTGCTTTGCAAGTATTTTAAGTTTGATTTTGCAATAGGATTTATTAAATTTGGGAATTTTATTTATATAAATATAAATAAAATAAGAAACTTAAAATAGGAAATTAGTCTAAACTTTCCTTGATAATAAAAACTGACATTTATCCCTCCTAGAATTTGGTCTACAGAACGGTGTACCCCTATTTCATAATTTTTATGCTGCTAAATTTTTTAGTCAAAATTATTTTTTAATTTAAATTAATGCTAAATCCAGTTTAAATTTGGTTAAATTAAGTAGATTTAATGTAAATTCTGTTAAATTGAATTAAATTGCAAACATAATTTAAAAATCTTATAAGATTATTAAGCCTTTTTAAACAAAATAGCTAGTCTGATTTCTACCCTAAATCTGCCAACCTCTTAATTTCTGGATAAGACATATGTTAGTTTGATAACTTGCTCATGTTTTATCTAGTTAATTTTAAAATATTATTTTAGATTCATAAAATAGTTCTCATATATTAAAAAACTGATTTTATGATGTGTTTTCAGATTAAAAATAGAAATATTGATTTTTAAAGCATATAAACGCATATTTCGTTCAAACAAATACTTTTGAATTTATTTTCTGAATATAAGGTATAATATAATATATGTTTGTTTGAGTAAATCAAATACTTATTGTGATATTTGGCTTTGGGTGCGTTTTTGAGTCAGACTTTGGTTCAATGCCGAGGCGAAATATTATTAATATTTATTTTATTATATTATTAAATCTCGAAATAAAGTGAGAAGTTTTTGCAACATGTTGGAAATAGTCAATGACAACAATTAAAAACCTTAAATAGAATATAAGCCGTAAATTTGTATTCAGAGATTAAGAGTGTTGTCTAATATATTTAATAATTATTAAATAAACAAAAATAGCATGTCCGTAGTTTCCCAAGACAGAGTTTGACATTTCAACTTGTTAATCCACAAAGTGTTAACTAAAGACTATAAAAATTAACAATATTTCAAATTCTGAAAATTAATCTAGCTTTGATTATAAGTTATAATTAATAACCGTAACTTTTATATAAACTTTTAACTTATAACTTTTATTTCCATACGATTCATAACTTTTTACAATACAAGAGACAACTTTAATTAACAAGTAAAAAGGCATATCTGAATAGACCTGAGAGCTAAGGATTAGGTTAGGTTAGATACACTGTTTCTGCTTGTTTAATAAACAGTTTTATATTAATAAATGCTTTCAAAACTTTGAATAAATATCTTTTTAAGACGTTTGTTAAATGCTTTCAGTTAATGTAGTTAATGAGTTTTTAGATTTATGTAAGTTAATTAATGTTTTGAAAATACCCTTGATAAAAACTTAAATTCGTTATAAAGTTATGATTATTGATTGTTTTGTTGTTTACAAATTGTTTGATTATTAAAACATTAATACTGATTGGTGTGTTTTGACTAATCCATCTGAACACAACATTCAATATTAATGTTTTAATAGTCAAACAATTTGTAAACAACAAAAGCTTATTTTTTACAAAATATATTTTTTAAAAGCTTTAAAACAAAGCTATAATCTAAACCAGTAATTTAAAACTATTAAGCGTTAGTTAGCTTTTTTACTGTTTATTAACAATTACAAAACAATATAATTAGCTTATTTACCGTAGCTTGCGTGTTTGTTGAGCTATTGCAGATATATTGTTTTTTTATTTGTTTAATAAACAGTAATAAAGATAAGCAAAACTTTTTAACGTTTAATAATTTTAGCCCACTAATCTAAACTATAATATAATTTATAATAAGAATACTATAACTAGGAAAAATAATTTTTATAAGAACAATTTCCCTAATGTTTATATTGTCTAACCTTTTTACGTTAAGAAATTATGCAAACATCAAACAAATTTTTAACAAAAGTTATAAATTTAAACAAAATATAAATTAAAAGCAATTACAAACACAATTACAATTGGTTATGGAATTGGGATAATAAGTTATTAATAACATGCTTTATTTAGATAATAATTGATTTATTAATTAATTATTTTAATTATTAGTTTAATTAATAATTATTTTTTTAAAATGTAATTACAAATAAAAGTAATTATTATTTAATTAAATTATGTTATTTGTTATTTAATACTGTATACATTAAATAGAGTTGTATTTAAAGTTTGAAGTTTTACTTTAAAATATTAATCTTAATTATATAATTAAATATTATTAACGTTTAAACTGGCATTATAAGAATTTGTAAAAAATTTTAGTTTTTTTGTAAGTTTACAATTTTATAATAATCATCAATAATCTCAATAAAAATAATTTATAAAAACGATGGTTAAGGATTATATAAAATATTTATTTTCAAAAATTATTTTACTCATGATAAAACCATATGATTTAGTAGTAAACTATGCAAAAAAATATTTTTTTAACTGTAATATTTAAAGAGTTATGCACATTAAAAAAATATAGTAGTTTCTTACAGTTTGTAAATTTTAAACTTAATTTACAGACAAACTATATGAGATTTTTAATTATTTTTTCACTAATTTATATATTAAAGAAAAATTAATAATTGAGTAAAACATTAAAAGTTTTCTATAACAAGCACATTTTTAGAGAGAAATAGCCAATTTTAAAATATTTTATTTTTAGCAAAGTGTACTCAAAAGTTTCTTTTAACTAAATTGTATTAAATAAACACAGCTTGTAAATAAACCACACTTTATATTTGAGTACTCTTTGTTATCAATATGAAAATTAAGTTTATATTTTTAAAACATCATTTCCCGTCACAAAAAAATTGTTTGAATAATATTTTATTTAATTATTAATTTCGTTTTAATATATAAATGTGTTAGTGAAAAAATAATTAAAATATCTCATTTAGTTTGTCTGTAAATTAAACTTAAATTTTAAGAATAAAATAAAGCCTAGTGCAATGTTATTTATCATTAAAAGAATAATATTTATGTAAATTGTTATTGAATAGATCACAAATTATTGTGAGAATATTATTATTAAATTCTAAAATTATAAAATGTAACCTAAGCCATCATCTTTATAAAAACTAATATAAAATTATAAAACTAGAAATAAATTTATTTTTAAAAACTTAAACAAACTTATAACAATTTATAATATATTTTAAATAACATAAGACAGAGTAAGAAGTAATGCTTAGTAACTTTTTTATTTCAAAATTTTATCAAAATTAATTACTTATTAAATAGTTTTGTATTTCATATATTAATACAATGTATATAAATATTTAATTGCAATATGATACAATTTTAAATTATTAATTAAATACTAATTTTGCAAATTAATTTTATAATTGAAAAATTTCTTGTTTTTAGTCTTAATTTTGTTACTAAAATAATAATAATAATACTAAAATATCCAAGTTTAATTAAAAACTTTAAAACAAAAACAAAAAAGGCTTAACTATAAAGTATACCGATGTAATAAAAAAAAAGTAATAACAATAAAAAAGACATTGATAAATTATTATATGCTTAAAACTTTTAAGTTAAAAGTATTTTTTAAAAATCTAGATTTATTTTATTTAGTTTTTTAAAATTAGAAAGATGTTGTATAAAAATTAGTTTATTTTGCTTACTTAAATAAAATAATAATGCTAAAATTAAAAAAAAATTATCTGACAAATAAATATTTATTAAAACTGTTAGAAAATTTTATTTAAAATAACCAAAATTGTTTAAAGTTTATTTTTAAAATTTATTAATTTGTTAACAGATTTTATGATATCGGCCGAAGAATTAGAATCAATACTATTAATGCGAATTGACGTCAAAGCAGCGGCAGTTGTTTGCGCTGAAGACCAAACCGGCGATGAGTTTCCGAAAGCTTTGGTTACTCTCAAAAGGGATTACCAAAACCAGAACAAAGAGTTAAGCGAAGAGTCATTGAGAGAATTCGTTAATTTGAGAGTTGATCGACGAAAGGGTCTGAGGAGTGAAGGCATTGAAGTGATGAAAGAGTCGCCGCATTTATCGATGAGACGATTCTCGTTTAAGCAACATGTTGAAAAATTTGTTTAATTATTTATTTTTATTAAATTATTTATTTATTTAATATTAAACAAGTTGCATTTTCTTTTCTAATTTAAATTTGAAAATACATCAAGCTAATACTTTCTAATATTTATGTATTAATTATGTAATAAAATTTAACAATGTATTATGTAATATGTAAATTAAATATTCAAATATCAAATATTAATTTAAATGTAATTATTTAAAAATTAAATTAAAATTTTTGTCATTCTGAGAAACACGTATAGGATTTCAATGAGTGTTTAAAAAAACCAAAAAACTGATCCAGAAAACCGGATTGGTTTTTTCTAAAGTCAAAAGTTAAAAAAGCAGTTTTTACTAAGAATTTTTTTTGTTCTTTTATGCGTTGGCAAGCTGATACAGTGATTATATGGGGATGTGATGCTCTTTCTGATAACTTTACTCTATAATTATCTGCAA
Source organism: Belba bartosi (assembly GCA_034693685.1). Taxonomy (NCBI): domain Eukaryota; kingdom Metazoa; phylum Arthropoda; class Arachnida; order Sarcoptiformes; family Damaeidae; genus Belba; species Belba bartosi. Next base: position 19,648 of record JAQFXP010000309.1, on the reverse strand, counting down.
ACTTGCTCAACTTGCATAACTAAATTTAATTTGGTAATACTGTGCAGTTAACCCCGTTTAAGGGCAACTCGAATAAGAGCACTTTCACTTTATGGTATCCAATTTTCTTTTTACGTTTTATAAATACTCAATGTTAAATTAGATTGATAAGAACAATACTGGATAAAATGCGTTTTTGTTTTTATTCGAGGCTAAATACAGTTTATCCCGCTTAGTGTAAATTCACTTATTGTTAATACCCGCTTATAGTGAACTATTTGTTGGGAAATAATTTTGATTGTTTATAGTGAATCCCGCTTATTGTGAACAAATTTTACTGAACCGAGCTGTTCATTATATTCGGGATAGACTGTATAGCTAGAATTTTATGATTTTAATTGCAAATTTTTCTATTTTTAAATAGTTGAGATTAATATTTATTTTATTTTACCATAACTTGTTTAGTAAAAAATAAAATTATTTAAATTTTTTGAAAATGCCTCAACAAATTTTGTTTTGTATAAAATATTTTAAAAGTTATGGTGATTTTTTTAGCTTGAAGCTTTTTTAATTTAAAATTTTATTTATTTTAAACTCATTAATTGTAGATGTTTACTTGTTTATTTAAAACTATTAGACAAATAAGTTATTTAAAATAATTTATTAACATAATTTATAAAAATAAAATTTTATTGAATAAATTTAAAAAGTAATTTTTGTTTTTGTTTTTAATAAAGAGCCCAAACAAAAAATGAAAAAAACTTTAAACTAAATTTATTTATAAATTGAATTAGATATAATAAATTTTTAAATTGCAGTTTAATAACTTGTTTATTAGACTATTTGTCTGTAAAATTTATATTGACAATAAATATTTTAAAAATTATATACCAATATAAATTTTTGCTAAATTTTTAATATTATATTTAAGTTTTTTCCCTATAGTATCATTATAAAAATTGCATTAAATAAAGAATAATATAAACCTAGCATCTAAATCTCAAATTATATTTACTAAAATTTAAATACATAATATATGTTAGATTTTTGGCCAGCTGGTTTTAACTTGAATTAGCAAAAATGAAACAAACCTAAACACTATTACAATTATTATAGATTTTTTTTAACGTTTTGATTTGTATTGTATTGTTCAATATTGTTAGAATTTATTAAATCTTTCCTTTATTAATTAATTCTAATTATTTTAAACCCTCTATTCATTTAATATTCATAGTATTTGTGAAAATTATCAGTATATAGTTGTAAGTCAATCTCTTGACAGTTAATCATCAATGTCTTTAATAATAGGCTAATCATTCTTGAGTTTTAGATACTAGATATAAACAATTTCAACAAACTCTGTTTACTAATATGCTTTTTATACTTATAAAATTAGTAAAAAATTTTATTGAGATCTATAATTATTATAACTTAAAATTTAGTTTAGATTGGTTTCAGAAATATTCATAGAAAATTAAGTTTAAAATTAAAAAAAAATAATCTAGTTTGTTTTATTCTTTTACAACTTTTTGCTTAAACATATTTTCAAATGCAAATTAAAATTGTAAGTTTATTTCAAACATTTTGCTTCAGATGATAACTAGTCTGTTGTCAATACGTTAAACAGATTATTATATTTTTATACTTTACAAATGTTTTTAAAAATATTAAATAAATGTTATTACAAAAGAGAGCAGAAGGGAGAGAGAGAGAGCAGGAGAAAGGGAGAGAAAGCAGGAGAGAGGGAGAGAGTAGGAGAGAGAGCAGGAGAGAGAGAGAGAGAGAGATAGAGAGAGAGAGACCAGGAGAGAGGGAGTGAGAGAGCAAAATATTAACTAACAAATAAAACCGAAACATTGAGCCAACTACTGTATAGCCATAAAATTGAATGAAATGTGAAAAATAATATGACTGAATTCAATTTAATTAAAATTGTTTAAAAATTAGATTTTATTTGTACTATTTATAATTAAATCCTAAATATTAGTGGAATTGCCAATAAACACAACAATGTATGCTAATAAACATTGGCTAATCAGATGACCAAGACAAAAGTAACGCTTTTATTTTTTAACATAAATTTTTGAATTAGGGTCTCTCTGCTAATGGCACATAAGTATATGTAGTTAAAAATAAAATTAGTACAGTATTATTTGTTTAAAAAAATAAAATTTAACATAAATAAAAACAAATTAACAATAATTAAATATTACTAATAATTATTTAATAAAGTTATATATATATACGTTATAAACATTTAATTTTAATTATTATAGTATGGTATACTGTAAGTCAAATGTGAAATTTTACAAATAAAATATTTTATTTAATAAAAATTAGAATACTCTAAAAACAATAAAAACTATAAATTAAATATTAAAAAAATTATAAAAGATATTAATAAAATTTTGAGTTTATCTTGTCTTAAAAGCAGAGATTGAGAAGGTCGGCCGATCCAGGGGGGATCAGGAGAGGGATTTTTATCAAAATTTTGTCCAAAAACCTAGGGGGGGATCAGGGAGGGAATTTTTTTTCAAAACTCTCAAAAAACCTATATATTTATGATAAAATTTTGTGTAATTTAACTGGATTTAAACTAAATTTAACTAAGTTAACTGGATTTAAACCGGATTTGACACCAATTTAGGGAAAATTTTCTGATTTTGGGCAAAAAACCCAAAAAAAATTGAGCGGCTGGCAAAACCTCGAGGGGGGTATCTTTTCTTAAACCAAATGCTAAGGGGGGGGGGATAAATCCAATTTTTTAAAATTAGGGGGATTTTTGCCTGATTCCCCCCTTATCGATCTCTGCTTAAAAGTATATGAACTTAAAGGCGTTAGTTCAATTTTTTATAAATAGTTTAATTTATCCATAAGTAAGTATTTGAAAAAATTACACTGTACGTGCAAATAAAAAATTTGCCTTTAACTAAAAAATTTTTATTAATAGTATTTTCATGTGTTGTCGATTATTTTTAAATTATTTAAAATTACAGGTTTATACTATATTTAAAATAATTCACTTAAATTGGTAAGTTTTAACATTTTGCTGGAATGTAATAAATTTTATTTGTAGATAATGGCAAAAATGAGACAAATACATTAAGCAAATTTAATGTCTTAAGGTTAGAGCTTTGAATACATTTTTGATATTTATTAATTTATATTCTTCCAATATAGTATTAATTCGATAAAAACTTGGTAATATTTTATTTGAATTAATTTGTAACTAATAAGTATGGCAAAGACATTGTCTCGAAATTTTGTCTCGAAATACCTTTACATCAGTTTTCTATGAAACTGAGAGAAAAATAAGGGGTGTTTTTACATTTGGAGTCTAATGTATAAAAATATTTTAATTTTACTATAAATTAATTAAAAACGTATTTTTAATTAGTAATTCGAATATCCTTAAGTCGAATATCCTTAAGTCGAATATTGTTAAGTCGAATATTGCTAAGTCGAATATTCTTAAGTCGAATATTGTTAAGTCGAATATTGCTGAGTTGAATATCCTTAAGTCGAATATTGTTAAGTCGAATACTGCTGAGTCGAATAATGTTAAATCAAATAATGCTAAGTCAAATATTGTTAAGTCAAATATTGCTAAGTCGACTTAGCTAACAATATTCGACTTAAACATATTTGACTTAAACATATTTGACTTAGCATTATTCGACTTAACAATATTCGACTTAGCATTATTCGACTTAACAATATTCGACTTAAACATATTCGATATAGCATTATTCGACTTAACAATATTCGACTTAGCATTATTCGACTTAACAATATTCGACTTAGCATTATTCGACTTAGCAATATTCGACTTAGCATTATTCGACTTAAGGATATTCGACTTAAGGATATTCGAATTACTAATTAAAAATACGTTTTTAATTAATTTATAGTAAAATTAAAATATTTTTATACATTAGACTCCAAATGTAAAAACACCCCTTATTTTTCTCTCAGTTTCATAGAAAACTGATGTAAAGGTATTTCGAGACAAAATTTTGAGACAATGTCTTTGCCATACTAATAAGTAATATTAAAATAACTGACTTTTAATTTATCTTGATTAATATTATTTAAATTAATACATTAATTAAATTCGGGTTATACCCCGTTAAATTGATCAGTCTTGGTTAACTGTTTTAGCTAATTAATTAGCTAATTATTTTTTGTTTTAGCGTAATAAATTTAATGTTTAGAAATTAACTTTTTAAAACTTAATAAATTTTGGAATTAATAATTTTTATTATTACAGCAAATCATACTTATAACAAACAGCTTGGTTTTACAAAACTCGCTTGTTATAACTGGAATTTGCATAATATTTAATAATTGATAATACAATATAAATTTATATATATATACGCATTAAACAAAGATTTTGCATAAAGTGCGTGACATTCAAATTTACAATAACAAAATAATAATTTTTTGTAATAACTTAAACAATGTGATTAAGTAATTAGTTTATTTAAATAAATAGATAAGCTCATCCCTGTTTGTTATAAGCGGAAAGGAGTGTAATAAATTAAATTAAAATAAATTTTATAATATACAAATTATAAAATTATTATATTATTTTGCAGTGTAATGTTTTTAAACTAGTTTAGAAATTTTGCAAATTTAAGAAATTTGTATAAAGTTTCTAAAAGTATTTCACAAAAATAAAATTTTTATTTTAGTTTTTATTTTTTTTAAATTACAGTAGTGTGCAAATTAAAAAATTTCCCTTTGAGTATTCCCCTTTCACCTATGATTAATAGTTCTTTCAAGTTTTGTCAAAAATTTTTAGATTTTATTTTATTATAAATTATGGCTAAATTTAGAATGATCCAATTAATTTTTTTAAACTTAATATTAAAAATCTAAAAATAACTTTTCTAAAATTTTATCCTAGTCAAAATGTAATTAATTGATAAAACAATTACGTCAAACTCGTTTTAAAACTAATTTATACTATCTAAATTTTAGGTTTTTAGAAATATTATACTAACCTAACCTTAAAATATTTCCCACTTAAATTGATTGACCTTGTCTTACTCTCTGCTCATGTATTCTTTTTATCCATTTATTATTTTGTCTTAACATAAGATCATTTTACAATTAAAAAAATAATTTAGACAAAATTTCCTTATATTTGCAATAACTTAGTTTTATTTGCTATTAAACAATAATTTAATATTCAACAAATCCATCTTCATCAATAAATTGAAATTTATTCAAATGTGATTTTATTTATGTAATTTAAAATAATAAAAAATAACTTGTCAAACAATTATATACTGTATATATTTTAATTGTACTTACTTTTTATGCATTTTTAAAACATCACATGGTTAAATATGTTGTTTAGTATTGTTTTAAGTGACTTTCCATTTGTTTTTTAATTACGTAATTTGTTTTACAGTTAATTAGAAAAAACTTTTTTTTAATTAATTGTGTAACAAATTACGTAATTAAAAAACCAGTAGAAAATTATTTGATAAATTTTTTAAACATAATTATTAGAAATATAATATCTTATAAAAAATAATTACAAAGCACATTTGAAACAACTTTTTTATTTGTTTTTAATTAAAAATTGTTAAATAATTTTAGTATTTATTGTTTTAAAAATACAAAATTGTATCAATTATTTGTCAAATTAATATAATATTATTATATTTAAATTAATTTGTACTTTTAAATTGACAAATTAAATTTTATTATTATATTAATTTTTAATAAATTATTAGTAATTATTAATTAATAAGTTTATAAAATTAAACCAAAATTTTAAAATGTTAATTTAAAAGTACAAATTAATTTAAATAGATCATTTTAATCATAATCTAAAATGCGAAAGAATCAATTTAAAATGCATTAAAAAATTTAAACTTTATGCATATGAATACAGTAATAAGTTATACTAATAACATTCATTTTATTAAAGTATTAAATGTGCATCATAAACAGAGAGTTTGGCTTTCAATTAAAAAATTGTAATACCTTCCCAATTAACCCCCGGCAAAATCTATGTTAAATAATAATAAAATTTGACTTGATAATTATATACTTAATTTTGCATTTTTAAAGCTTAGAACAAGTATTAATTTTATCCAATTTATTTTTTGCTTTTACATTACAAATTTAAATTTTTGTTTTATTTCTTATTTATTTAATAGATTTTTAATAAATATTTTTGTTATTGTTATTTGTTTAATGGTTTGTAATATAAATATATTATTTGTAAATAAAGTTTTCTTTATATTTTAAATAAGATATTAAATTTTTAATAAAGTTTTTAATTTTACAAAAAAAAAACTTTTTAGAAACTACTTTGTGTTAAAAAAAATATGATTTGAATTTAATTAAAATATTTTATTTTTTGATTTGGATCAACAACCAAACTTTTTCACGTGATTTTAATAAATTTTTGGATGTCACATTATTAAATATTAAGACCACGTCTAAAATAATTAAGCTAAATTAAATAAATATAGTTTAATTGATCATTTTAAAAAGTTTTTATTTTACTTTTATCTAACCTAGCTATAATTCAAAATTTCCGACAAATTTTTTTGTTTTGACCTTAAGATGAACTACATTAAATTAAACTCACCTTGACTAACTTTCTGCTTATATGTTATTTGAATAATTAATTTTTGTTTCAAAATGCTAAATTTATCATTCAAACAAAGATTGATAAAAACCAGCAATCCAATGAAAAATGAAAAGAGATATAATCTTCCATATTAATACATGTAAATATTAATATGTAGAGAATAAAGTATCAATATGTTATAATTAAAATCAAAATTCAATATTTTTATAATCTTATAAAGCAAATTTGATCATTTTTCTTACTTTCTAATATGCGAATATATACATTTAAGAAGTAACAATCATATAATTTAAATTGATTAAATTAATAAAAATAAATAATAGTGCTTATTTTTTCATTTGATTATTTTAGTTTATTTAAAAAACAAGCTCTTTATTTAAAAATAATAAAATATCGTGTTAAAAATTTAAAATATTTTAACAAAATTTAACTGAATTGATTATTATATTTTGCTTTAATTTATCATTTTAAAATTTTAATTAAATTATAATTAATTTAACGGCTTCTATAAAAATTAGTAATTTTTAATTTTAAAGTAAATTATTATATTAAATTAAAATACAGTATTTGTTTTACGCATTAATTAAAAACTATTATTTATTTATTTTATTGGTAAATAATTTTTAAGTATAGAAATCTTAAAAGATATAGTATATATTTAAGTATAATATACCAAATTTAAATTTTGCTTAACTAGAATTACTTAATTAAAAAAATTATTTTGTTATTTGTCAAAATAAAAAAAATTATGTTTATTTTAAAGATGAATAAAATAAATTTTAAAAATTTACTGACGTTTTCTTGTCAATTTTTGCATTTAGAAATCAAATTTTGTTTAAACACAATTTCCTCATATTATGCATCAACTCATATGTAATGCGTTAAAAAATATTAATTTTATTGATTAATAAATTTATTCTCATCACTATATTTACTCATCTTTAACGTAACAACTTCGTCAATAATTGATAAATTTAGTTTATACTTGTTAATATAAAAACAAAAAATAATAATTGTTTTAAATGCGCTTATCATAATGTTTTTTTAAATTGTGTTAATTATGCTGTGCAATATTGTTTTATATAAATTTCCATTGGTTTTTTAAAAACGTAATTTGTTTTGCTGTTAATTACAAAAAAATTTAATTAATTAATCAGAAAACAAATAACGTAATTAGAAAAACCGGTAAAATATTATTTGAGAAATTGTATCAAACAAATTTATTAGAAATGCTATTTTTAAAGAAAACTCGATGACTAAGCGCACTTGAAATAGTTTTTAATTAATCAAACAATTTCAGCATTTTTTCAGCAAATATCGTTTAAAATAAGAAATTGAATTAAAAATGAAATTACTTAAAATATTAATTAAAGAAAATTACACAATTAAAGCTTATTTATCGCTTATAATTTATTTTTTTAAATAATATAATAAATAATTATCCATTAATATTTAATTAAATGTAAAAATCTAAACTAACTTTTTAAAACTTCAATTTATAAATATCTAATTTGGGATAAATATAGAGACATAATATCTTGTTTTGTAGACAGTAAGCAATATATTATATAATGCATAGTTTTATACAGTAAACATATACTGTATTACTGTACACAAAAATCAAAATGTCAAGAAAACAAGTACGATTTTCAAGATTACTATTTTTGATTTTTTTAGTCTGATGTTTCTTTGTGTTTCTAAAAGCATCAGTCAAAGCATCCAATGCAGAAATACTGTATATACAGGCAGTTTCATATGTGTGTGTTAAAAACGTTGTAGTAGACATAAATTTAGCTGCACTCCGGAACATTTTTTTATAAATCTTTCGACACTAATTGTTAATTAGCTGTTGCTTTGTAATTTAAAGCTTAAAATAAAAAGTAAATATTTAATACTAACTAAGTAACATTGCAGTAATGATTTTTACATGTTAAATTAATTGTAAAATAAAGTAATGATATAAATTGATTAAAAACATTTTTTCTGTTTTTTATTATTATTTAAAAAAATAAGTTTATTAAATATTTTAATTATATATTATAATAACCATAAAGTTTTAAAGTATGAAACTACTTTACTTTTTATTTGTTAAATAATGTTAAATTCTTAATTTTTAAAATTTTACCATCAAAATATTGCTTTCTTATAAATATAAATATTATATACTATGTTCAAATATCTAGCGTGTGTAATTCAAATATAATTGTTAAATATAAATTAAACTTGGATTTAGACTTTTTAAAAACGCAAATACAATTTATTATTTTATTTTATAACAATTGATTACTAAAGTATTAAGCAATACAAACTTACAAGCATGATTGAATTTATTATACAAGCAGTAAATTTTTAAATCAAAACACAATTAAAATTATTTTAAAAACTTATTTATTTTCGATACCAATAAAAATACAGTAAATATGAGATTTTACCCAAAAATACATTAAATTAAATTAAATAAATAAATAACTTAAAAGACTATTAATGAAATTATTTAAAAAAAATGTAAAAATAATAATTATTATTCAATTATATAAATATAAAACCCTAAAAATAACTTTAATTTACATCCAGATCAATACGCTCTTCTTTAAGAGGACTCGATTCAACCAAAACTGCCTTTTCCTTAATCCTAATTCTATTTCTAATCATTTTAAGCTTTAAAAACGTAAACTTTGTACTCAAGTTAATGCCAACGAGTTTAGAGCCAACGCCAGACCAATAGTTGACAAACTTGAACACATTGTGAACGGGATATCCAGACGTACGGGACTGTCGGCCGACTGTCTTCAGAGCGCTCGACACAAACTGTTTGGCCGACGGAACGGCAAAATTTGAGTTCATATTGTAGGACATGTTAGTCGAGACATAATACGGTAAAACAGTTTGAACTGTAATTCCTTTGCTTTTGTATTCTTCGTGAAGAGCTCTGGAAAAGTAGTCGATATATACTTTTGTGGCCGAATAGAGCGCCAGAAGAGGCACCGGAAAGAACGCCGAGAATGATGACAAGTTGATTATTATTCCCCGGCCTTTAGCTACCATACGGGGCAGTATAAGTGCGGATAGTCTGGTGCAGGTTACTACGTTTACATTGACTATCGATGTTATAAATTGATTTAGATTTGGTATTTGTGTAAAATATTCGGGCCTTTCGTTCGGGTAAATGATTGCGACGTTATTAACCAATACATGAATTTCGGACAAATTTTTCAACTCTTCTTCGATCTGATCCCAAATGTCTGATTGGCTGAAGTCGACGGCCAGTGTACGTACGGTACAGTTCGGATGCGAAAACTCGATGTTTTCTTTCACCTTGTTTAGTTTACTTTGAGTACGACTTAGAAGTAATAGATTATAACCCTTTTTAGCCAATTGTCGCGCGTACTCCAGGCCAATACCATCGGTTGAGCCGGTGACCACTGCCCAGGTATTCGGTCCTCCACACCATTTCACACTACTTCTTGTGCAGAAATTCCAAATAAATATAACTAATCTTATAATTAAAACAACAATAAAACCAAAGATAACTAAAATCCCTAATAATTGACAAAAAATTTGCAAAATATCTAACACCGAGTAATCCATTAAAATATTTTATAACAAACTTAGTCTAACTATTGCACAAAAAATGGTTGTTTACTAAAATGAAAATTTTCGTTTAAAGCTAAATGACTTCTGAAAACTTTTGATTTTTGTTTATATACTTAACGATGCATTTCAATGCTTTTATCAATGCAATGCCAATTCAGGCAACTAACGAGCAAAGTGTCAAGCAAATATTGCAATCAAGTTTTCCAAAACGATTTTCTCAGTTTTATATTAGTGCTGCATGTGCTGTGTTGAATTATAAACAAAAAAGTTATTAATTTGGCCTTGGACTTGGAGTTTTTTATATTATGCTACGATGAAGATCTTTGCTTGTTTACGCTTATAAGAAAATTTGGTAATCTTTTTGAAACATTTAAAATAATTACAATTTTTTGTGTTAACCAATAAGTATCAATTAGGTTTTTACAAATATAGTGTTAATGTTTAGAAATATTTATGAAATTACAATTTCTGTAGCAAAACTATGCAATTAAAACAATATATAATAATTTTAAAATAATTAATTACAAAAAATATTTATTATTTTTTTTAGTGATTCTAGGCAAATATTTTAATTAAATTTATTTATATTTATTTGTTAAAAACATTACAGCAAATTAAAAAAAATATATAAATTTACACTAAAACAGAAAACATTTTTTATTCTATATTGTGGGGTTAAAAATTATAATTTAAGTAAATACATAAATAGATTTACATTAAATTAAAGTTATTTTAATATTTGTAAAGGTCATATCTAATGCGCATTAAATTATAAATTACATAATCTATAAAAAGATATAAAATATTAAAATTAAACAGGTGTAATTTTTGTTTATATATAATAATTTTGATATCTAACTAGTCTTATTAGTAAAATACTAAACACATTGCAGTGTATAAGGCTTAAATTTAGAACATTTGATTTTAGTTTAATTTTCTTAAAATTTTTATATACATCATCTTTAGATAACAACTTATAATAAATAAACTAAAGATTAATTTTAATCAATATAATGTAGTTGTAATTGCAAAGTAATACAAATCATGACTTATGAGTATGGCAATGACATGGTCTCGAAATTTGGTCTCGAAATACCTTTACATCAGTTTTCTATGAAACTGAGAGAAAAATAAGGGGTGTTTTTACATTAGGAGTCTAATGTATAAAAATATTTTAATTTTATTATAAATTAATTAAAAACATATTTTTAATTACTAATTCGAATATCCTTAAGTTGAATAATCTTAAATCGAATATCCTTAAGTCGAATATCCTTAAGTCAAATATTGTTAAGTTGAATATCCTTAAATCGAATATTGTTAAGTAATATCATTAAGTCGAATATCCTTAAGTCGAATATTGTTAAGTCGAAAATTGTTAAGTCGAAGAATGTGAAGTCGAATATTCTTAAGTTAAAAATATTCGACTTAACATTCTTCGATTTAACAATTTTTGACTTAACAATTTTCGACTTAACAATATTCGACTTAACAATATTCGACTTAACAATATTTCGACTTAAGGATATTCTAGTTCACAAGATTCGAGTTAACAATATTCGACTTAACAATATTTCGACTTAAGGATATTCTAGTTCACAAGATTCGAGTTAACAATATTCGACTTAACAATATTCAACTTAACAATTTTTGAGTTAACAATATTCGACTTCAAAATATTCGACTTCACAATATTCGACTTAACAATATTCGATTTAAGGATATTCGACTTAAGGATATTCGAATTAATAATTAAAAATATGTTTTTAATTAATTTATAGTAAAATTAAAATATTTTTATACATTAGAATTCAAATGTAAAAACACCCCTTATTTTTCTCTCAGTTTCATAGAAAACTGATGTAAAGGTATTTCGAGACCAAATTTCGAGACCATGTCATTGCCATACTTATGAGTTATGACTAAAATTATAAAAAATAATAAATTTAAAAAAATACATAAAATAGTAATTAAATAAGAGTAAACTTAACTAATTTTTACATATGCATTATACAATTTTTATAAATGTATCAAAAATACTAAAAAACTTTCTTATATTGGTAAACATGTAATGATTCTTCATTTTCATTAATTAATGGTAAAAAATACTGCATTCAAGGTCAGAAAGTTGTATAGAAAACTTGATTTGAGTTCTTATGTATTACTATGCGTTTCAATCGACTTCGCATAGATTGATTGTTGTTTATTTATTTTTTTATAATATTAAATTTGTTTTACTCTAGAAAAAATTAATTATATATTATATTAAAATATTTGAGTCTTTCGAAATATTTACAAAATAGCTTTATTGTAACAAATATCAAAACATTAAATATAATGAAACTATTATAAAAAAAATTAATATTACTTTTAAACTAAATTAAAAAATAAGTTTTGTTTTGAAACCAGTTTTTTAGAGAAGGTTAAATCTATTATTACTTTCAATTTCAATATTAATTTAAATTAACTTAATTACACAGTTGTGACGCAATAGTACTAATTATTAAAAGTGTGTCTTGATTGATTCGTGCTAAACTCTAAAATTAACCACTTGATCTTTTTAACACTTTAATGTTGCATGTGTTAGAGTGTTGACTTAATTTATATAATTAATGTATATTTAACTTTAAACTTATAAGTCTATAATTGTTTAATTTTTTTTAATGCAAATTCTATTTATATTTAAGTAAATATTTATTACTTATTTATTTATTCTAATCGTTAAAGTTAATGGTTAATTTATTTTTTATTTTTTTTATAAAACTCTGAGTCATTGTTTCGCAAATTATGAGTCATTTTAATTTTAAAAAATGAAAAAAATTTACAATTTAAATTTTAGCTTAAATATTTGATATATAGTGTTGTTTAAAGAATACTTAATTAAATATACTATTTAAAATGTTTTTATTTTTAATTAGCATTTTAAACTTTGAAATATAAAAATAATTATATAGCAAAATTATATAATTATATAGGTGCAATTTTTGTTTTTTAAATATTGTCACTATTAATTATATCAATGATTAATGTGCAAAAAACATTAATTTAAACACTTAATTAAAATATCGTCAAAATGTAATTATATCTATTGAAATAATTAATAATATGAAAAAACAAAATTTATTAAACATATTTAAATTGAAACATGTACTTGTAATGGCGTACAGTTAGCAATTAGAAATGGCGTCTGGATTATCAAAAATTTATAAAATTAATAGTTTAAAAAATGTAATATTTTTGCTAATTTTGCTGAAATTTAGTCAATACAACTGCAATTCATTTCTTGATATTGAAGATTTGGATTCAGATTTTTTCAACGATAATGAAAATACTAAAAAGAGTATCCAGCTAGATAATAAACAAATGACTAAAATAGGTGCTAAAAGCTCCAAACTAAATCTTAAGTCAGTTGGCAGCATTCTGCAAAAAACATGGTCAAAAGGAGGTATTATATTAATTTAATAATAATCTAAATTAAACAAAATATTTATATTTGAATTAATATTTAAAAATAAATGTTAACTAATTAAGACAAAAATATTTTTATATGGCTAATTTAAAATTTATTATTATTTATTATTGTAATATATTTAAAAATTATTATATAGACAACGTAATTAAAAACAAAGGAGTGCAAACGGGAGATTTGCTAGGTAAACAAAGTAAAAAGTTACTCAATCTTGGCAATCAAAATAGTAAAAAACTAGAGAACAATTTGGTCGATAAAAACAAAAATCAGCATGTTGATTCAATACTACCTGTGCCGACACCATTAAAACCTAAAGAATTACCAAATGCTTTGGATAATTATATAGAAGTAATTAAATTAAAAAACGGAAAAACTTTAATCAAAGACAAGAAAACTGGAAAAATAATAAAAGTTTTCTCCAAAGATAACATACAATGTAATCGAAAGGAAACGTTTGATACGATTAATAATTTTGATAAAAAATCTATTGATAATGTCAAAACTATACCTAGCAATCAGTTACAACAAGTGTTACTTTCTAAGCCAAATTTACCAAGACAATCTGATATTAAGAAAAGTTTAAATATTGTGCCGTCAGTTAAACCAAAAATTATTCCAGTAGTTAATAAAAATGTTGTTAAAAAAATTGACAACGTTTTAATTAAGAATACAAAACCAATAGCTAGTATTATTGCAACAAGCGATAAAACCAATTCCAATAATACTAAACTAGTTTATTCAAACACAAACGAACAAAGTAATAGTGAGGGCGAGCTAGGTGATTCTGATTCCGATATTTTTGATTTGGATAAGGATGCAGTCGGTCCACTATTTATGGATATAATTAATTAATTATAATTTTATTATGTTTCTTGCATTATTTGTTAGAATTTTGTATACAAACAAGTTAATTTATTTTTTCTTTTAATTTTTTTATATTTGTTTAAAAATTTACAGTAAATATATTATAATAATTTCAAATTTAAATTAAAAATAATCTGCTACTAAAAGATGTTAAATAGCAAACATTGAGAAAGTCTGCCAATTCAGGGAGGATTAGGGGAGGAATTTTTTCAAAAACGCCTAAAAACGTCATATATTTATGATAAAATTTTATCTAATTTAACTGGATTTAAACCGGATTTAGCATCAGTTTAAAAAAAAATTTCATAATTTTGGTTAGAAAACACAAAAATTTTAAGAGGGTATTTTTTCGCGGACCAAATGCTAATTTTTAAAAACCAGAGGAAATTTTTGGCTAATCTTCCCTTCTCAATGTTTGTTAAAAACTAACCAGCTTTAAACAAACACTTATTTAGATATATGTTACATTTTATTTTAAAACAAACAAATTTAGTCAATTTTTTATCAATACTACTGAATTTTAAAAAACAAATTATTTTAGTAAAAAAATTACTAATCTAGCTTAATTATTATTATAGTTTATAAATTAAATTTAAACATGTGGATCAAAACGGATCAAATTGTATCATCTTTTGTTTGGCACTGTATTTTTTATATTTAGAAATTCTACTGTTTTCTAAATAAATGTTTTTTACAATAAAAATAAAAATTTTAAAATAATTAATAAAATTTCCATTTAAATAAAATAATTTTTTTTAATAAACAAATTTTTTTAATTACGTCAGATAAAGCGCTACCTATTTATAATAAACGGAAAAATCAATAATAATTTCCATATTTGTGTATTAATTAAAATTAAATTTCGAAGTAATGTATGTTTTATTTGAATTTTCTATTTTTCTATTTATATTTAAATTAGAATATGGAGAATGTTTTTTGAGAGAATTTTACGACAAAAATGTACTTGATCAACATAACTATAAATTAAGTAACAATATAAAAAATATTTCAACTTGCACATCAACTGAAGAGAGCTTAAGTAAAAATGAAATATTTAAATTAAAATATTTTTCAATCAATTATTTTTAAAGTACATATTCCTAATTACTATTCAAATGTATAATTCATAAAAATATTTTTTTTCATTAATTTAAATGTTAGGTAATTATGCGCTAAACGCGACGACAACTCAAACGTCAGAACAGACAACGACTGTAAAGCCAAACAACTCTGAAATTGAATTAAATGCAAAATCTTTGAGCAATACTACCGATAATGAAGAGCCGTTTGAAATATATAGAGTATATGCGTCGGGAGAGTCAGTAGCGTCGTCTGAACTTGAGTCGATCGAAGCGGCCGCCTGAGGCATCTTGCTAGATTTTCTATATTTATATTAATTTATTCATGCAAATAAAAACATAAAGTCAAATTTTATACTTTAATTGAGAACACATTTCTAATAACATATTTTATCACTCATTAAAAGTTTGTGAAAACTATTTTGTTCATTAAAGCTAACCAATGGGGAGGGAGAGGGGGTATAGTAAAAATGTTCACTTTAATTTAAAAAATTGGTAAATACACTTTCGAGTTTCAAGTCTTAGGTACTCTATCTACAATTTGTCAGGTAACAAATACAAATGGCAAATTTATTTATTATATAGTCAAAATTATAAAACTTTTCTTAAAATAGTTGTAAATTTAGTTTAAGTTAATTTAATTATTGGTTAAGTTGGATTAAATTGCAAAGTTAGCAAAGAAAATTGTTTTTGTCTTCCATTAAAGTTTTGAAAAAAATTGCATTGTACAATTTCCCCCTTACTTGGCTAACCCTAGTGTTTATAATATTTAATATTTCTGTATTAATTGATTTACGAATAAGGTTTTAATGTAAAATGTCATTCAAAAAATAATTAAATTTATTTTTTGGATAATTATAGCTTTTTAAATAAACTAAATTTTTTGAAATAATTTCTTCTAATCAGTTTGTTTAATTTTGTGTGCATGTTAATTTTTAAAAATATATTTTATAAATTTGGCATGTAATTTAAAATTTAGTTTTTTATTTAGTACGTTTTTAAATTAAAAATTTAATATTAGAGTTATTTGTATTAAGAAAATAATTTTTATTACTTAAGAAATATATTTTTCTATTTATTTGACATTTAAACCAAAATATAATAAAATCCAGAATTTTGTCAAAAAATAATGTTTTATTCAAATTCTGATTTATTACTGAATTATAAATATATTTCTGAAAAACATTCACTCGTTTCACGTCTTTATATTAGTAATTATATTTCGAAACAAAAGGAAATAAATTTTCATTTTTAATGAACTGAAGAACAAATGGAAAAATTGTTAACAAGTTTTAATCCAAAAAATCTCAACAAATATTATGTTAGTTACAATAATCATGTTTTAGTTAATTGTTTTTCATGTTTAATTAAATTTTTCTCTGAATTCAGGAAGTTATTACAAATATAAATAATAAAATTTAAGAAATAATATAATTTTATAAAACATTATTATTGACTTATTATAGAATATTTTCTAAATTATTAAAATATAATAAATTCTAATAAGTTTTTCAGAACAAAATAAATGAAGAAAATTATTTTAGATATTATAAAACTAAATAAAATTATAAATTAGATATTAAAATTAATTAACAATTTTTATTATTTATTTCAAACTATACTAATTATATATTATTTATATATAATTCAAATTTACAATTATTTTATTTATGTATTTTTTGTTATAAAAAATCGTTTAAAATCTTAAAAACAATAAATTTTAACATTGTATAATAGTTGTTAACAACAAAAATAAATTTTATATAAATTGATATACTTTTAAATTCTTAATTTACCTGTTTATTCAAGCAAACTTTTAGCAATAATATTTATAAAAGCTTTAAAATAATATTGACAATATTATCTTTATTGATTATTTAAGCAAGCTTGGATACAACATGCCTGTTAACATCATTAAACAAATAAATTGTAAAACAGATTTGTATTGAAAAGTATAGTTTTATAAAATAAATTTTAACTTTCTTTGAAATAAATCAAAATATATTTTATCAATACATAAAAATTCAAAAGCTTCTTGCTTAATCTATGCAATACTTTTAAGTTCATTCAACTTACAAATCAATTATCAAATAAAAGAAATTTAATCATAATATATGAGTTGTTCTCAAAACTAGTAAATAGTTTGATATTGATATAAGATTTCATTAAAAAATACGTTTACATTATATTAAAAATCAAACAAATAATTGGTTTTTTATATAGAAGATAAAAAACTTTTACTACACTAATAAGCAAGACAGAAAAATATTTTATAAAATTTTTTCAAAAATATATTCTTATATAACTTTAAAGACAAAGACTGTCAAAATATTGAAGAATAAAAAAGTAAAAAAGATGTTAAGAATTTTAATAATGCAATAAAAATCAGAGAATCTATAAATTGAATACATTTTCACAAAATATAAGTTATATTAAATTTTGAAAAAATCAATAAAATATAAAAATAACTTAAAACATATTTTTCTATTACTCTTGTTGAATTATTTGTCAAAGTATAAACTATCATATTAATTTTTAAAATTCGCATAAGTTTATAGTTATTTTTAAAGCAAATCTGTAAATATTATTAATTATTTTTTAAAAAGATTAGTAAAAAATTTCTTATATAAAAATACTAACTATTAATCCGGGTTTATCGTTTATGGCTTTAAAAATTTAGTTACTGTTTGGGGAACATCAAAAATAATTAAAGACTAACCATGTTGGTTTATCCGCAATTGAAGGTGGTAGGGGAATTTCTGCATAATGTTTATACATAGCAATATAAAATTTTTAAAAATAATTTATATGCAAAATGCTTGACATAATTTGATGCAAATATTTCAATTTTAATTTATTTACAAATTGTTTTAAATTAATTTAATTAATTTTTACAATGTCAAACATTTATAAAAGCTAAAACCATATTTTTCCTAATAGTAACTTTATAGCCAAAAAGTCCCCTAACTCCCACAATTGCAATTAATATCAATATTATTACTCTTTATTAACTTAAAAACCCTATAATTGCTTCGAATGTTTCAAAAACAATAATTACGCTTTTTAAAATTCGTGAACGATAAAACCGAACTCATGGTAAGTTTATTTTTAAAATAAGTTTTGAAATTCAATTTTATGCTTCAATTGCACACAAAAAAAACTCTACAAGTTTTTTAACATGGTACAAATAAATTTAAATAAAAAAAAGTATTAATATATAAATAATTTATAAAGAAATAAATTAAATTTTAAAAATTAAACTAGTCTAGAATTTAAAATAATTGAAAATACTATAATACAAATCCTGATTTAGTCAAAATGTGATTACAGATTACAACCAAAACTAATGATCAGAAACCAAATAAAAAACCAAAACTAGAAATCACATTTAAAGTAAATTTATTAAATATAATTAAAATTTCTAAAATTTCCGAAAAATGTATTGAAATTAAAATTTTAATTGAATTTCAACAACAAGTTCAGTACAAGTATTCAACAGATTGTATAGAAAAATTGGTGGATATGTTAAAAATAGGCTCAATGTAGGCACTACTGTGTTTGACATTCAATAGGGAATAATATAAATATGAAAAGGTGTTCTCATAAGTTGGCGATAATTTCTTAATTTTGTTTTTTATAATCATTTCTGACTTTTCTAAATAGATATCTATTTCAATACTCATTTTTTTGATATAAATGCGATAATAATACTAATGTTAAGAATAATCTTTTAGTTCAATAATAATGACTTTTATAGAATTACTAAATATGTGTAATACGACTGATGTGATGAAGGGCTACGATTGACTGAGCGATAAGAGGGAGCGTATGAGTCTGAAGCCTTGCGTAAGGTTCTTGGGTTTATTCCGTGGATTCGGATAGCTTAAGCGCGAGGAGAGGGCTCAGACTAGAGAGTTGTTGTTTTGCGGCTCGTATGAGCTAGTTAAGTTTTGAGTCTCTCTGTGTTCGAATTGAGTTGTCGAGAACCTTAGTGTGAGCGCAGCTCGAGCTAAGCCAAGCGCTTCCAATCATTGAAAAGTCAAT
>JAQFXP010000308.1:0-34314 GCA_034693685.1 Belba bartosi | reverse complement strand
TTGACGAAAATTGGATTCAATTATAGAAACGAAGACTTAATTGGATTTCAATTATTGGTCGAAAAGAATAAAAATTACTTAAAAAGTATTTCCATTTGTATTGACGAAGAGGTGACCGAAGACTCATTGAATGGTTTAGTGAATGGATTGACACAAATAAAGGAATTAATTGAATTGAAAATCATAATTGATTTTTTAAAAATCAAACAAATGGCACAAATCGGTAAAAACTGTAAGAAATTGAAGAGTTTTTCGTTATATTGTAAATGGAATGCAATTGAAATAATAGAAATAATTGAAACAATTAATAAATACTTCAAACAATTAAAGCGATTGTATTTCGATATTCATGACTATTGTAAGTTTGAATTATTTAGTGAATCGTTAAACGAATTAAAACAATTAACTCATTTATGTCTTAAATTTAATGAATATCGTATTAAAGACTCGTTTTTCACATCAATTGACACAAATCTACCAAAACTTCAATATTTGTCGATAACTAACGCAAACATAACAGACATTACATTGAAATCATTGCAAAAACTACCAAACCTTCAATTCGTTGAAATTGTGAATAATTTAACGAAATTAAGTAAAAAGAGTTCTTCGGATTTGTATACTAATGGAAAGAAAATAAAAAAAGTTGAGATTTATTCAGTTGGTCCAATAATTGTTATTGATTTGTAAGATTAAAATTAAAATTTTTAGATTACTTTATTAACAATAAATCAATTAAAGATTAGGTTAAGTCTTAGAGTATATAATGTTATGTAAAACCCATTCAATAGAGTGACTGAAGCTATGATTTGAGGCTTACTTACAAATAGTTGTTTTTTATATTGATATAAATTTTGATTTGAATTTTATATTAAACACATTTTTGACTAATTTTTGTTTAGATTTGGATTTAAATGGAGAAAATGTTTACATTATTTATAATATAAAATGTATTGAATTGAATTAATTTTAAAAATCGAATATATTTCACATTAAAAATATTAACAAATAAGCGATTAATGTCTTTTCAGATTTAATTAACAAAAAATGTTTTTTGAAAAAGTTTCAATTAATTTAAAGATAATATTAAATAATAAAATTAATGCAGTTTAAATTTATAAAAATGTTTTCAGTATATTTATTGCAATTTAAATTAAAATTTTTATTATACTTCAAATAAAATTAATTTCTTAAATCATTTCTTTGGCATTTAATTATTTATAAATTTTTAAAAATTATTTATATATTTATAAATATTTAGCTTAAAAATAGCAAAATGTTTGGTTAAGCATTCAGGCAGGCTGGCGCAGTTAGGTCTTAATTAGCTAACTTGTAGTGGGTTTAAACCCCGTCCAAACAAATTATTCTTTTAATAAGTTTAATAAAGTTTGAGGAGAAAGACGACCACGGGCTGGTTACCTAGAGCCGTTTTTTGGTCATGTACCAGCGGTTTAGCCACAAACTACGTATACGGTGTGTGCTCTTAAAACTGTAACAACTATCCAAAGGTGCACTAAACCTCACTATTATTCACGGTGCAAGTTAGAATCTTTGACCGGGTTGAAATCCCCAATTGTGCAGAAAAAATCCGTCGAATGTGATAAAACCCTTGTTTGGTCAACGTCAATTGAGTTAAGAGTTTATAAAACATTATTAGAAATACAAGTAATTAATGAAATAAAAATAATGAATTCTTAAAAATTTTAGATAAAAGATACTTAAAAGATATTAAACTTTATATAAAAACATTAATTTATAATTAGATTAATTGCTATTTTGATAATATGATATGCACTTATCTAACTTTAAATATTATATATACTTTTTTGTTCGGTTATTTCTTGTATAAACATTGAAAAATTTATCAAGCACAAATTTAAAGACAGCCAACTTAAATGGTGCAGTGTTAAGACATCTAACAGCAGACGCACAACTAATTAATTTAAAGCAACTTAATTTTAAATTACTTTTTTATCATTTAATTAATTATTCAGCTCTGTTTATATTCAATGTTTACTTAAATAAAGCTGAACGAAAATTTTGATAGAATATGCTCGCCATAACTTAAGCACTTATAGAGGCTTTAAAACTGACGTCGGAGCTAACTCAAATAATACTAAACGTATACATTTGGCTAAAAAATTTTAATTTATTTAATTGTAAACATTAAAACATATACTGCTGTATATATATTAAGCCACAAACTAATAATTTCTAAATTAATTATAAGTTTAACATGTAGATATATTTTACATTTATAAGTACCTGGAAAATGCTTATAATATGGCTTATTATTTATTGTATTTAGCATGAAATCTGTTGGCCACCTAAAGTTGCCATTATATTCTCAAAAGTTTACATTATCTAATATAAATTTTTATTTTAACATTCAATTTTTAAACATTATAAATAAACATGTACCTAAATTAAGTAAAATAAATAAAATGCCATTAATTAAGTAAGTGATTTTATGTTTATTTGTCATTGTTCAATTTTTTATGATTTTTAATATTGATGAAAATAATATTTATATAAAATATGGTTTGAGTTTATAAAGTATATTATTAATATATTTATATAATTTCTTAGACATTATATTCCATCTATAGTTAAATATTAAATATACAAATGTAAATGTTGCAAATATTTGATTAATGAATATATTTTACAAAAATAGTGCTTTTATTTTAATATAATTATTTAATCTTTAATAAATCTGATGTAACAACAGTTCCGGACGGGTCTAACATCTGATAGGCCTTATGAGTGACCGGCAGTCGAACCAATTGTGTGATCGGCCGTTCGGTTTTATATTTAAGAAAACTTATATACACTTTTAATCATCTAGTTAACATAAACAGGTTTTAATATTTTACTTTATTTTATCTAATAATTTTAATTATTTTACAATAAAATAGTTATATTTTATTAAAAGTATTTTTTTTGTAATACATATTTTATTATACAGTAAATTTATATCAATTTAATAATAAAAAAATAGTTATGACCTTAAAATTTGTGTGATTATTTTATATTTTTTAACAGATTTTAAATATATATAAACTAATGTTAAATTTTCTAATTACTGTAATAGCCGTTCAATGTCATACTGAAAGATAAATCATATTAAGATAACTAATGATTAGCAATAATAAAATGTTTTTAACATACTAATTTAATTCATTTTATAAAAAATATTTGATAAAATTATTTAAAATGTCAAACCGAGTGAAACCTAATTATATTATACGCGAACTCCAATTATCTGATTGTGAAGAAGTTCGGAAGATATGGACTGAAAGTGGTTTTCAACTTTCAAAGTATACCAATGAGGTTATGATCACTACTGATCCAAATGGTATTTATGTAGCTCATGATCTTGATACAGGTAAAATTTAAAACAATTACTAAATATGAGTTGCATTACTGTATTTTAAAAATAAAATTTCACTTTTATAATTTTACTTAACAAATACATTTTTGTTAATACAGACAAAATACTGGGCATCTGTTCGGGCGTGAATCTCTCGCCAGAGCTGGCATTCATTGGCCAATACGTAGTTAGAGCCGAATATCGAAGTCTGGGCATCGGTCCCGATCTTTGGCGAAAATGTATGGCACATATTGGCACCGATAGAAATGTTGGTCTGATTGCAATGCCTGATATGTTGACGAAATATAGCGACAAAAATAGTTTTAAAATAATTCCCAAAAAACAATTAATTTGTTTTAAAGGAAAACCTAATTTAGATAAACTAATTGATAGTATTGACGGAATATCATTGCAATCGATAAATGAGGACAACATTGAAAGTGTCGTCAAATACGACACAAAAGTTTGCGATCGAATCGATAGAACGGCTCTAATCAAAGAAATGATTAAAATCAAAGAGTCTGTAAATTTATTGGCAATTAATGAAAAACAAGAGGTTTTGGGATATTGTATGCTATCGATCACAAACCTAAACACCGGTGTCTTTGAACCGCTTTATGCGGATAACGAAAAAATCGCCGAATTATTGGTTAGAAAAAGCTGTCAATTATTTCCTATCACTACAGACAACGGTTTAGAATATTATTGTTGGAATAGTAATAAAAATGCAGTGGATATTGCTTACAAATTAAATCTAAAAATATCCATGCAACTATCAATTTTATTTACAAAAACTGTTGTTGAAGGAGATATGTCGAAAATATTTTGTATAAGTAGTGCTACGTTTTATCCGTTTTAAATGTACTTGATTAAAATAATAATTTGTTTATATTATTAAATATTTAAAAAATTAATTTATTTGTATTTGCAAAATTTTTATTTTAACAATTGAATTGTTCTATAATTTATAATTTTGACAAAGTTATTACCATCTATTAATTTAAAATTAACAATTTACATTAAAACAATTTATTAAACAAAACAAAATATATATTGACACACTTCGTGATAAAACTGATCTTGTAAACATTTCAGATAATTTTATTGTGTACTATTAGGAATTTTTGGAAATTGCCAAATTAATATAATCTTGAAGTGTTATTCGTTTACTTAGATTTATTAAATTGTTTACAATTTATTATATTGGCATTTGTGTTTTAAATATTTTTATAACTTTTATGTAAATTATGATAGCTATCCTTAATTTAATTATTATTTTTTAAATTATTTTTTTAATTAGTATTTTTTATTCTGTTAGGACGTTAATCTCTCGCTAGAGCTGACATTCATTGGCCAATACGTATTTAAAGCTGAATATTATAGTTTGGGAATCAATTCCAATATTTGGCGCAAATGTAAGGCACATATCGACACCAAAAGAATTACTGTATTAGTTTAATTGCAGCGACGTATAATATATAATTTTAATAATATTGCTAAAATACAATTAATTTGATTTACAGTAAAACCGGTAAATAATTTAATTAATAATTTATGCAGACAACAAATTTTTAGATAGAAAACGCTGTTAATTATTGTCTATCACAACAAATAATGGATTAGTATTTTATAATTGAAATACTACTAAGAACACAGTGGCATTAACTAGCAAGATATATTTAGAAATAATATCAAAACTATTAATTGCATTTGCCAAGCACATTGTTGATAGCAATTTAGAAAAATTTACAGTATTAATAATGCAACTTTTTATGCTTTTAAAAATATTATTAAAATTTATAACTTTTTTTAAATAAAAAATTTGTGATAGTTTAGGCTTTAAGTTTTTAAATGTTTATTTTATTTTTAAAATCATTTAGTTATATTTGAATTGAAATGTTGCATGTTATAAAAATTAACAATTATTAAAAAAGCTATTTTAAAAAACTAATTAAAAAGTTAACTTTTATCTAGCTCACTAGAGTGCACTAATAACGCAAATGTATTGCTACTTGCAGAATGTATTTAATTAAATCAAATCAATTTAAAAACATAATTAAATAATTGTCAAATTTTTATTTGAATTTAGAAAAAGAAACGAACAATGTAATTAAATTTGATAACAAAAATTGATTTATTTATAAGAAAAATACAATTCTCTACTAAACGGCGACTTTAATGTCAAGAATCAGATTTCGATTATACGTCGTATTAATCGATAGGAATCCGCGCGAGACTATGCATAGAGTGAAGCGTTTATTCGGTATACGTTTCGCCAATTGGTTGCAGACGTCGATTATGTTCTCATTGACGTTCGAACAGTAGTGGAGATCAAGTGTATGTAATTCCGACATCGTTTGGATTGCGGCACAAATTTCGTCGTCGATTATAATCCGGTGAAGTCTGAGATGTTTGAGTTGTGGTAATCGCGTCATTGATTTCCAGCAATGTTTCGCACAGTCGACGCACAGTCGGTGCCCATATCTACATAAATTGCAAATGCAAACATTGTTAGCGACGCTAATTATTTAACTAGCTCATTTGTCTTTTTTTACGAGTTTGTTTATACATGCACAATTTTCTTGTTGTATCAATTAGATCGAGAATGTAACTTGTTTGCTATTTTATTTGATTGCAAAAATAGGCATTTTCTATTGCAACCAATTAGAAGTGAGCATTGTAAAAACAAATTATTATTTTACTTAAGCTTATTTAAACAATCGTAATATTATTGCAATTATGCATGTGTAAACAGGGTTTGTAAGTTGTAATATGTTTATTTTATTAATAAAAATTCATCATGTTTACAAAATAAAAAAAATTAAATAATAAAAAAAATCTAATTTATTAATATTAAACACAACGCATAAATTACTGCTATATTTTCAGTAGCCGATCATGCTAACTTTTGAATAGACGTGCGTTTCGAAATTGTTTACAGTATGAGTTCGGCACTAACTTGACTATAGATTAAGTTTAAATTTCAATGACCCGAGTTTGTGAAGCACTACAATGTTGAAGCACTTGAGTAGAGACTTAAAGCACTGAAACGAAGGCAAAGTTTGGTCGACAATAGATTATTATTATTATTAGTTTTGTTTACAAAAAGTCTTAAATTTTATTAGGTTTTGTTTAAATTAATTGCATCAGAGTTTCGGACAAAATAAGTTTAAATTTACAATTAATTATACAAAGCATTATATTTTGTACAATTTACAAATCTACCTAAAATTTAACATGATCGGCTACTGAAAAGTAGTCACAAGTTATGCATTGTGTTTAAAATTAATAAATTTGCTTAAGAATGAACTTCTCACTCAAAGCAACACAACTTTGCATAACTCAATTGGAGTAAAATAGTTGAATAAAAATTTATTTCAATTATATTTATTTATATAATTTATTTGCAATTTTAGTACTAATTAAAAATAAGTAAAGTTTTTATGGCCTAATTTATATTTTATCAAGACATAAAGCACTACTATTTGTTTTGATTGAAGCATTAAGAGCTAAACAATGTAAATGCTTATTATTCTAATTGATCTTATTTATACATGTGCATTTATATTATTGAATAGTAATTGCAAAAATAATAGCAAATAAAACGAGCTTGTTTATACCATTCCAAGAAAACAATCAATTTGTTGTTTGTTGATTAGTTGTATATGTAATTAATGCAATAAAAATAAGCATCTTAAAGGCGAATTATTTGACAGGCTTTTATTTATTAGAAGCACTAACTAGTAAGTTTATTTTTGTATATTTTGCAATCAAAATAGAAAATAAAATTAGAACTATACTTGTTAAGATTTAACTATTATTTTATGAATTAGTTTTATTTTCCTTAAATAATTGAAAAATAAACAAAATTGTAGCTAATATTGAAAAGGTTGCATTACAATTTTTTATTTATGCGCATTTAGATTGTTATTTATCTTGTTTAAAAATAATCTTTGAGAAATGAAATTTAAAAATTATTTGTATATAAAATATAGTAATTTTGAAATAAAAGATAAAATATGCATCTTAGAAATTAATTATTTGCCAATTATTAATTATTACTATAGTATATAGCAGTGTCAGGCAATTATTAAGAGTTTAAAAGTGTTAGTTATCTTTTTTTACTGTTTATTAACAAATAGAAAACAACATTTTTGCAAAGACTTATCTGGCTTCTTTCAGGCCTATTCAGATAACATGTTTTTGTATGTTTAATAAACAGTAAAAAAGCTAACTGACATTTTTAAACTCTTAGTAATTGCCTGATACTGTGTGTGTCAATTATATTGTGATTGGCAGTTATGATATTTATTATCTTATTTTAATAGTTTTTTAAATTTTAATAAACATTGAAAAAACTTATTTTAGTTTGATTAAATTAGCATATTAAATGTATAAAAACAATTAACTTTTAGGTAACTAATTTAATTTTTAAAAAGTATTTGTTTATTTTAATTTTCAAGCAAAAAACCCTCATTTAAGGAATTAATAAAAAATAAAATTTTATCTTTTGGCTTTCCATTTCAAAATAACAAATAATTTGTTATTTATAAACTAGCTAATTAAAAATTGACTATTTTTATACATATTAATTTAATTTAAATTCAACTTTGATAAAGTTTATTGAAAACATTATTTTGACTTGTAAATATTTCAAATAAATTTTTATTAAAATTTTTTAAATTTAATTTTATGTGTAATTAGTAGTGCTTTAAATTGTCAAGTTAATTTTTTAATCTAGCACGTTTAGTTTTTATTTTAAAAGCAAAATAATCTTTTTAAGTATTTAATTGACTTGATTTAAAATAAAAATTTACTGTGTTAAAACTAATTATTTAATAATATTTTAATAGATATTTGTTGTAGAAATGTGAGTCAACAAAATAGCCAACTCAGATTTTTAAATATATATTTATTTACTTTTAAAATATTAAGTGCAAAATAATACGCAAAAATTTTGCGACAAATCAATATTATATCTAAATTTGACATTTTTAATTTATTATTTATTTGAGTAATTTTAGAGTAATTAATTTTTTATTTATCAACTTTTACTTGGTTTATTTTATTTAGACCACCAATTAATTTTTTGTTAATCACGCCCGGGGGATTCTCCCTGCACAACCGGGGTTTTCAAACCAGTCAGGGATAGTTACTTTACGGTAAGGTATGGTAACTCTGGATAGCGGTCACAGTTTTAAGAGCACACACCTGAACGCTTCGTATATGTAGTTTGTGACTAAATCGGTCGTACACTACCAATAAACGGCGCTTGGTAACCAGCCCATGGTCGCCTTTCCCCCCACAAGCACAATCAAACTTTTTAAAAGAATGATTAGCTTAGTGCAAAGTTTGAGCTTACTAGCAATTATTTACGTTAGTACAGAACAATGCCTATTGCTACTGTGCTACTCTGCCTGCCTTGCTTGATTTATTTTGAAAAAATATATATATATATTTCAAATATACTAGTTTATTAATAAAAAATTGATTGTTATAAAATTATTCAAATAAATAATAATTTAAAAAAGTAAAACTTAGATAAAATTGACCTGTGATTGTATTTTTTGCAGAGATATTTTTAGGGAATTGCTACTAAAATTATTATTTAAAAATTTCTCTAAATATGATTTAGATCAATTATAATTTAAATTATAATTTAAATTTAAAAAATTATAAAATAAAAT
Organism: Belba bartosi; assembly: GCA_034693685.1. NCBI lineage: Eukaryota > Metazoa > Arthropoda > Arachnida > Sarcoptiformes > Damaeidae > Belba > Belba bartosi. The sequence goes on along the minus strand of JAQFXP010000308.1, from coordinate 25,254 downwards.
GTAAATATTTTTTTACATTTTTTGTGTTTGTTTGTTTATAGAATAAAGTTTATGTATTTACTATTACTTAAATTATGTTAATTTACAGCTAATAAAATAAAATAAGTATGATAATATTCAATGTTTATCATTAATTTATTTGTGCAAACTTAAAATAAAAAAATTTGAATATTAAAACAAATAAATATTTTGTTTATATAAATAAATTATTTTAAGTTCAATAACTTTAATGTTTAGGTTATTTTTTAAATATTAAAAATATTTATACATTAAATTTTTAAACAAAACATAACAGCCAGGTAGGCGAGCACAGTGGTCAAGACGTAGGACGATAGTTAAGTCTAGTTTAACTAACTGGTAAAGGGCTCAAACCCCGAATTATTCTTTTAAGAAGTTGGCAAGACAACCACGGTCTGATTACCAAGGGCCGTTTATTGGTAGTGTACAAACAGTTTAGCCACAAACTACGTATACGGAGCGTTCAGGTGTTTGCTCTTAAAACTGTGATACTATCCAGAGTTACATTACTTCACTATGCAAATGACGATCCCTGATCAGGGTGGCCAACTTTGAAAAAAATTTTGCCCTGGACAAACACATAATTTCATCTTTATTTTTAAAATGCAAAGAGGGGAACCTTCCATATTTTTTAATATTTAATAATTTATAAGATCTTAAACTGGACAATCCAGCTCAAACCTGGCCACCCTGTCTCTAACTGGGTTAAAATTCCCGGTTGTGCAGGGAGAAAGCCCCCGGGAGTGATAAAAAACAAAACATGAGTTAACTATTTACATTCAAAACCTCTTAAAGCAATCAGATTGGTTTATCAAAATTACTGATTTGTTGTAACTTATAATTAGTCATTTTGGTTTTCGGCCCAAAATAGCAACATCCTCCCAATTAAACTCTCAGTACAATCTTAATTTAAATCAAATCATAGTTTTTAAAACTTTAACTTGATAATTATATGCTCAATAATGTAATCTTTAAACTTTGAAATATGAATCAAATTGAGTTAAGATATTAAATTTTTTTATTTTCTGTTTTGGGCCAAAAACCAAAACTACTGATTATAATCTATTTATTTTTAAGTGTAAAACCTAAGCACTTTTTTGTTATATGCAAATATTTATTACAACCGGGTTTATTATAATCGGTTTTGGTCGACCATTTCTGGGTAAAGAATCATTTTTAAAAATGCTTAAAAAACTATATAATTCTAATGAAATAATATCTAGTTTAACTAAAATTAAACCGGATTTAAAATAAACTTAAACTAATTTAGGGAAAAGTTTCTAATTTTGATCAAAAAATTTACCAGGCGCCTTTGGCGGCCGGCAAAAGTCAAGCAGGTACATTTTCGCAGACCAAATGCTATGATAAGAAGAACAAATATCAATTTTCAAAACCAGGGAAATATTTTACTTAATTGCCCCATCTTAAACCGCGATTTCGAGTTCAATGTTAAATAATTGTAACCAGACCAAAATACCAGCAATATATAAATAATTTACTGTAAAAAGCCGCCATTTTCCCCTATCTACATCTGTTCTTAAACAAACAGGGCTTATGTAGAATTACGTTTATAGCAAGTTGACAATTTCAATTTTATTTATATTGTTTAACATAACAGTTAATAGTTTAATGAACTGTATTTTTCTATTGTGTTGCAAAAATAAGTGATCGTTTGAACTGACCGTTTGCTGAGATGATCGCATCTGAACTCAATCGCATGAAAGACGACTTTTTCGAGTTGTGGTAATTGAGTGACAATCGCTTCGACCGACTCTCGCGTGAGTGACGCGTACTGTACGGTCAGCGACCGGATCGAAGACCAGCCCAACGCCAGTATCTTCTGGAAGGGTAGGTCGACGTTGCCGGTGACGAACTGTAGGCTCAGCTCTTCCAAGCCATCGAAGAGGAAGTCCGCCGGAGTTGAGACATCGATGTCGAAGTTGCGTAGCCGTAGGGAAAGACGTTTTAAGTTTGAGAAGTTTGACCCTATCGTCGATATGACCGAATCGATTATTTCTGGCGGTACGTCGACTCGACCTACGAATTGTACAAGATTGTTTTTATTAAATTTAAAATATTTTAAGTTTTAAATTTACGAGTGATATATTAAGTATAAGCTTGATATATTTTATTTTGTCAAAATGTAATAGCAAAATTGTTTAACAATTAAATTTTTTTTTGAAAATTTGATTATTTTATTTTGTTATTTGTGTAAGGTACTTTGCAAACAATTTGAAAATTTGTTAGATTTTAAAAATCAATTATTTTTATGATATATGCAAAGACAATTAATTTTACAAATATTTTATTATGTAAAGTTTATATGTTTAATTTATTTTCATATCTACCATTTATATTTACATGAACAAATATTAATATTTTGTTTTGTATTAATGACTAAACATTTATGATTAGGACTTATGATAAAGAGTTAATTAAAGCAAAAAATCAAATAAAATAAAAACATTTAATTCTATTCAAACATTAACCAAAATTACGACTTTTTCTGCTCTGATATAACTGTCAAAATACTGTATTAAACGCTTTTATTCAATAAACAAATCGCTTTTTCAATGCAAACTACTGTAGTATAAAAACAGGCAATTTATTGCAAGACTATTTGAAAAGCAAACTAGATCAAATAACAATAATTAATAAAATAATTATCCTAAATACTCTGTATAAGAAAATATGTTTAAAACATATAAAAATCTAAGCAAGCTATAACAAAAATTTAATAAGTATCAAATTAATTAACTAGAAAATAATGTTGAAATATAAGTCTTAATACCTAAATGTATAACTTTTTCGGCGTAATTGCGAAACGCAAGCAATGAAATGCAATCCAAACCAATGCCAGTCTCGCAGTCGATATGAATGCGTTTCACTGTTTGTCTAATTATTGCTAAATAAGAGATTATTTCAATTTCATTATTAATCCGCAATTCGTCTAAATTATTGCAATAATTTAATAGTATATCAATCGCCAACTGATCCAAAGCCGACAGACCCCCTATTGACAGATAGCGTAACTGTTGGCCGAGTTTTTTGCATAAGATTTTCCATTGAGTCAAATAATAGTAAGTATTGTTAGGGTCGTCGACAGGGATTGGAAATTGTTTTGAATCTCTATTACTACTCGTATTATGTTTGTCAATATTTTTTGCATAAATCAGATTCACATTGTTTTGCTGGCAATGGTTGAGGTTGTGGTCGGGTTTTTCCTGCAATCGTATGTCGAACAGGTGTATGCAATCGAGTTGTTCGCAATTGTGGAGTATTATCTGCATGGACAATTTTTAAAATTTTTTTTAATAATTTTTAATTTATTGTATTTTATAATTATTATGTTAATATTTTATGTTTAATTAAAATTTAACTATTATTTAACCAGTATATTAATTTTATCATATTAGACTTTTAGTTATATTTTTAATATACCTGTACATTTAATTTTTATAATTTAAAATGTAAAATAAACAAGCCTAATTTGCAATAAGTTAGTTAGTTAATATTTGCAGCTTACAAAAAAAAATTAGACCGAGGAGAAATTAGCCAAGAATGCTCTTTATTTAGTATTTATTCTCCTTTTTTAGCATTTAGTTAACAAAAAAGTATTTTCTTTTATAATTTGGCAGGCTGGCAAATTAAGAAAAATTTTGCAGTTTCAATGTTAATTAAAAATATAAACTTTTTAATTAAAAAATGTTTTATCTTTCTTCTTTCTAAATTTTTACTTTTTTAAAAAGTATTATTAACAAATTAAACAAATAATATAAAATAAATTTAAATAAAATCTTTAATTTAAGACATGAATTTAATGTATAATTAATTTAAAAACTTTTAAATTAAATTTAATACAAATAATTAATTAATTTAAATTAAGATTTTTATTCTGAATTTAAATAATTTATTAGAAATGTTTTTGCATTAATTTCAAATTTGCCTTGTTTGATATAGCAAATACGCTTTTTTGCAGATAATTAACCGTAAAAGTAAGTTATAAATATTTTAAACTCTAAAACTTATTCAAGTTTTGGTTTAAATACAATATTAAAATAAGTCAAAACATAATTAATTTATAATGCTAAAATTATTTAGTATAAGTTTGAAAACTAAAATAATTAATTTATAATTATTGCTAGTTCAAACACAATCAAATACAGAAATCAAGGAAAGAGAATCAGGCAAAAATGTTTCTGAATTTTAAAAATTGACATTCATTTCCCCTAAAATTCGGTTGGTACTCTCTTAATTTTTTGCCGCCCGCCGAAGGTTTTTGAACTTTTTGACCAAAATTAAGAAATTTTTCCTAAATTGTTGCTAAATCGGTAAGTTTATTAAATTTAGTTTAATTTCAGTTAAATTAGGTAAATTTTTATCATAATTATATAGGGCTTTTAACGTTAAAAATATTTCTTCCCTTAATATTCCCCTGGATTGGCCGACGTTCTCGATTTCTGATCAAATGTAATAAAATATAATTTGATTTGAGTTAAATATAAGTTGAATACATATTGAAAATTATAGTTTATATCTAAATCTTTTCACTACAAGCTTGTTTAATTTCCTAATAATATTTCAGAGTAAAACAAGATTATTGTTCTTTCCTAAACTATAATTAAATTGTACAGTATATAATCAATGTTGAATGCAAAGCCCATGACAAGTTTATTTTAATCAATGTCTGATATGTTATTTTCAAGACAAGTTGAAGCTATATAAACAAATAGTTATACTTTTAAATAAGTTATTGAAACTATAAATAATTTTTATAATAAAAATTAGATTGCACATAAATATTGATTTTAATAATAATTTTATTAATGATTTAAATTACATAAAATAATTCCGGGATCAGAAGGTCGGTCAATTTAAGGGGTGAAGGGTGGGGAATAAAAAGAAATTTTTTAATAACAAAAAAAATTGTCAAAGTATCTTATATAATTATACTAAAATTTAACTGAATTTTATTAAATTTAAACCGAATTAAAAAGATTTTTAAAAATAATAAACACAAAATATTTTCTAAAATAAAGGAAGAGTATAAAATTATATTGATAGATAAAATAATTTAATATGCAAATTTATAAAATTTGATATGAAACATTAATCTCGCAACGTCTGGAATATTTTAACTACACTTCCTGATTTATTTTATTTTTACTGAATAAATTACGCAAAGTAAATAAAATTTTTAAAAGGTTACTAGGTTGAAACCATAGCAAGTTGAATATTAAAATTAAATTTTTGCATAATACAAAAGTATACAAAAATTCATTTATTTATTTATTACTTTTGCTTTATTATTATACACAGTATTTAGCAAAAATTATCTAGTTGCAAAACGCCTATTTAATAAAAATAAATATTACTAAATAGTAATTATTATGCAATGTTCATCTTTAACCTTATTTAACAATGCTGCTTTGAAAAAATATTAATAATTTCTAGATAAATGAGTTGTATGAGTAAAAACAATTACGTATTGACCCATAAATGATAAATATGTCTGAAATCAAATTTTTGATAATAAACCAATATTTGACGACATTTGACATTTTGGGCATTTTTTTCTACTAAAGAGTAGTTTTTGATATTTTTGTTGCATTTCTTTTTCTTTTATTTTAAGTAAGAATATTTTTTAGACATTTTATTTGTTTTTATGTCAACAAAACAAATATTTGTTAATAATTTTAATCAATTTCTTATATTAAAGATTTAAAAAATATTTTAATTGAATAAAAAAATAAATTATTCAAAAACACTAGTTTGTACTTAAAAGCTTATATTTTGTAATTGTCTATGTAAATTTTAGAAACATTTTTGTTATCGATTAAACTTAAGTAACATAAAATTATTGCAAAATAATTGTTTTGTATCAGAATATACTGTAGTTTTTTGTATATATTGAGCATGCTTAAAAAAAATAATTAAAAAAGGATAGAAATTTGAGTCGAAATTAAAAAAAAAATTTTAAAGTTTATATTTTGTAATCCAAAATATTTTATGCAATTATAGTAATTGTAATTAATTAATTGCTTAATATACTGTTGAGCTAGTAGCTTGCTATATTATTAAAATTTATATTGTACAGTACAATACCATTATTGGAAATACAGTGTAAAAAACAATATAAATAATTGTCACAAAAAAAGACATTTAGTGCTTGAGTTCACTCTAGACGTGAAGTTTTAAGTAGAAAAGAACTTTAATAGAAAAAATATTCTAGCTTAATGGATTAACTAGAAAACTGCTAAAGCAAAACATCAAACCGTTTTAAGTATCATTGACTTAGCAATGTGAAAATGCCAGAGGCTTATTTCTTGAGCAAAATTAAATAAATCATAGTTTGATAAAACTTTATTGCAAAGTTCACTAATCATTATAAATGTACCAACATATTTATTTGAATTAAATGCATTTTTACAGTTAATTCAGGAAAGTTAGGGGGTTTTAAAAATTGGCATTTATCTCTTTTTAACATTTGGTTCTTCTTAAATTTTTGTCTGGCAAATTTTTAGGGTTTTATGGTCAAGATTGTGCAAAATTTTCTAAATTAAAGCTAAACCAAGTTTAAATTTTGTTAATTTATTTAAATTTATTTTAACCCCGTTTTAAATCCTGTTAAATTTAGTTAAATTGCATCACAATTATTAAGGTTTATTAAACATTAAAAATAATTCTCCCAAGTACCTCCTAGATTTTTAAGCAAAATTTTCCCAAAATCCCCTTGTTATTTCCTAATGGATTATTCTGAAAACTTTTATTTAATTTGCTTTATAAATAATATTTTTTAAAATAAAAAGAATTTTTTTGTTTAATATTTTTGTTTGTTTTTCATATTTTCATATTTTTATCTCTTTTTGAATTTTTATTTTATTTTCTATAGATATTTTAAAATAAATTATATTAATAGTTTTACTTGTCAGGTTTGTTTTATTACATTAATATTAAAATATAAAAATTCAATTAAACTAAAAAGTATTAAAAACTTAATATCAATAGTGATAGCAGTGAAGCAAACAAAGCAATAAAAACTCCAATTTTATACGACCTCTAAAAACATTAGACATTTAAATAAATTCAATATAAAATGCATCTGAATTGACAATTCATATAAGAAAATAAGAGATTCGAATATAAATGGAAAATATAATATAAGGAATCAATTGCTATGACATTAATTTTCTAATAATGCAAACATTGAGAGCAAATAAGTTTACATTACATAGGCTTACAGTTTGGTTCTACAGTATTTTATGCCGGGATTGAGAAGAAGGGGGATTAGCAAGATATTATTCCAAGATCAGGCAAAAATTCTCTAATTTTAAAAATGGTTATTTATTTTTCTTAGCATTTGGTTTGCAAAATAGCACCTTATAACTCGAACAAGAAGATTTACAGGTCGCCTTGTTCGAATTGGACGGTTAATTTTTTGAGTTTTAAGGCCAAAATTAGTAATTTACAAAAATAAATTATTACTTAATTTGGTTTAAATTAAGTTAAATTAAGTAAAAGTGTATTATAAATATATAAGCTTTTAAGCATTTTTGAAAAAATCCCTTTCCTGATTCTCCCGGATTGGAAGATCTTCTCGAATTCCTGAATTATTTTTAAATTTAAAATTAATATTTATTCCTCCTATTATTTCAATTGCAATAAATATTCTTTTAATAATTGACCATCTGCCAAAGACGGCTGGCAAAATTTTCAATTTTATAAACAAAATTAGAAAATTATTCAAAAATTGATGATTTAGGTAATACTTTTAAAAATAGATAATTTTGATAGTTTTTTATATTTAATAAATAAGTATATGATTTAAATTTATAAATTATAGATCACTAAAATTATGTTTACTAGTTATAATTAGTAAATTTTAAAAAGTAGTTTTTATTATAAATAATTTAAAGATTTTTAATTTAAGAATAAAAAAATATAGTAATTTAATAAATGTAGCTTGAAGCATTTTTATTTTAATAACAAAAATATATTTTCTATTATTTAATGAGTATGAATTACTGCAATTAAATTTTTATTAAATATATAAAAGCATATTTAACATTATTTCAAGCACAAATATTTATATATATAATTTATTGCTATTATATTGTTTTATTTTTACACTAAGGTTTATCATACTATATATAAAAATATGCATGCATAATAATATTTTTAAAATAGATATTTTAACAAAACAATTATTTTATTAATAAATATAATAAATTTGATTTATTAATAAGAACAATGACGTATTCTATAGCGAATTTCTAAGAATTAATATTATATTTTAGTTTTAAAAAATTAATAATCTATTTTAAAATTGTACTGTTACTTTTATTAATTTTTTGCTAATGATATATCCTAGTTAATTTATTTATATATAACAGCAATAATTATTCTAAATCTTTCATTGTGTTATAGATTAATATTAAAAATGCTAAAAATATTATTTTATATTTTGCAATAATTGATATAAATTTTAAAATAAAAACAATAATTGTTTGCGCAAGTTATTAAAATAATTTTAGCTCATTAAGCCATTTAATAAGAAATAATAATTAAAATATTCCGAAAACTATTTAATTATTATTTCACATCTATATTGTATTTAATAAGTAAAAACGTAATAAACAAATAAAATAAATATTTATATTGGAGTCGGACTAACAGTAAAGCAAATAATGCATTAATCAGTCTATAGTTGTTTCGACATATAGTGCTAAACAAGAATATTCTCCGAATTTGTCATTTTTATACAAAAATAACTGAAGTTAAAAAAACACAATTTATTGCAACAAAATTGTATTTAAAAAAAGCTAAAATTTATATCAATTATAACAAAGAGAACAGATGTACGCAAAATGTTAGTCGCAATTGAGTCCTAACTTTTTACACTACAATAGACATTAAATACGAGTTAAATAGTATATGAATATAAATGAACGAAAAAATAAGCTCTACTTAATTCTTAATTAATTAAATCCTAATAAACACTGGCATTAAGTGAGCAAAATTAGTTAGATACAATTTTCGAGGAAGTACAGTTTTTTCAACTCTAAAAACCAGCTGCGATAAGTATGTTTGATAATCCCGGGTCGTATCGATTGTTTTATTATTTAAATTTTAGTTTAACTACAATAACGTCTATATAACGCCTAAATAATTATTTGCATAAAATAGTGTTTTAAATGCAGCGAATGTATTGTTTAGTAAAGAATATGCAAACTAATTTATAAGTTAAATAATTCAACAAAATAACCATTCTTCTTTTTGTGTGACAACAAAATTTTTTTGTTAAATTTTTTAATTAAAAAACGTAATTTATGGTTAAATTAAAATAAATTTTGGCTAATTTATTATGCGAGTATAAATTAAATTTTTACTATATAACAACTCTTTATTACTATAATCTACCTTGATTATTTCAAAAGTTAGAGATAAACTGAATTTTATTTTTTTATATACAAATAAATACATTAATAAATAATAATTACGTCATTATTCCAATTGAATCAAGTGCTTTTTAACTAAGTACTTTCAACTAGTCAAATTATTTATTTATCACTTGGCTTTTAATTTCAAATGTGTTTTATATATAAACTATTTTTGCTTTTTTTATTGATGTTATTATAGTATATAATAAAAACAATTTTTATTCTATTTTTTTGTTTAACCGCAAAATAATATGAAAAACATTATATCATATGTTATAATATGAAAGGTTCGGCACCAGTTATGGCACTTGTATTCAATGCAATTTTTCTCTTTTCAACACTTTATGAATTGTTATTAAACTAATCTATAATAATAATTATTATTAATGGATAGTCTGTATTATATTTTCTAATATGTTACAATTGAATATATTTTTATATTAAACTTAATTCTTTTTATGTGTGCCTGTTTAGTTGTAAAAATGTAAATAGACTATTTTTAAAAACTTATCAAGAAATATTATGTACTAACCAATTTTTGTTATTAGAAATTTTTATAACTTTTTGTTTTTATTGGTAAAAATGTTTAAACCAAAACGTGATAGATAATATTTTATTACATTTATTTTTGTAACAAATGGTCATACATAAATATTATTTGAAAAAAATGAGATAACAAATACTGAGATTACAGTGCCAAAATAACATTTTAAATGTTATCAGTATTTTTAACTGTTTAGTAAAATTTTTTATTTAATACGCAAATCGTTAACTCAGTTAACGGAGGAAAATATGAGCAAGGTAAGTTTTGTTGAGTTAGAAAGATAATACTACTAGTAAAATAAAATGTAAGATAAAAAACAAATTTACAATTTAACCAGTTAAATTAAATTTAAGACTTAATAAGTATAAATAATAATTAACCTAGATAATTAATTTTAATTTAAAAATATGTTGTTTGACTACAAAAGCAAATTAAAAATTTTATATACAAAGATTTAGATGGATTTATAAAAATGTTTAATTAGCTTGCATCTTAATTAATGTTTTATAAATATCGATCGTTTTAAAAAAAAAACAAGGTACGATTTTTTAAATTTAGCCAAAACGCTAAGAGTATATCAATTTTTTTAACAAATGCTTAAAAAACTATATAATTGTATTTTGACTAAATTTAATTTAGCTTAAACTAACTTTTAACTGAATTTAGCACAAATTAATAAAACATAAAATTTTTATTTATAACTCAAAATATTTGCCAGCCTTTTTTAGAATAAGCAATTTTTTTTTATAAATTTTAATTTTTAAAATTAAAGACACTTGGCTAATTTTCCATTCCTCTCTCATTTTAAAACTCTAATTATAATTATATATTTTCTGCTAACTCTCGTATAAATATGGATAAATTATTTTTGCATTTTTAAATTTTTATGGATATATTTAGCAATTAAACAGCAATCATTTTTATTTTACTGTATATAATTTTTTTATAAAATAATTTTAAAAATTTAAGTATTTTTATATACTAATTCAGCTTATTGTTTGGTATTTGTAATATATTTCTTAACAAATAAAATTATTAATTTTGCAAGATTAATTAATATCAGAGTTTCAGAAGATCAATCGATCCCAAGAGGAATTTAGCCAAATATAAATTGAATTTAGCATTAATTTAGAAACAATTCATTAATTTTGAGCAAAAATTAAAAAGCACTTTAAGAACCCAAAGTAGGAGTTACCTTGATAGAAGAGATAAATGCTAATTTTTAAAAATAATGAGAGTTTAGCTGATTCTCCCCTAGTAAATTATGGCTAATATTCTATTGATTTTGAGCTAAATAATAAGTAACTATAACAATTAAAATTAATGTTGTTTAGTAAAACAAATCAAAAATAATTGTTAAAAATCTAACTTAATTAAACTCTGACTTTTAAATTATGTATAAAAAGACAGTTGTCATAACATAGACAAAACTTAACCGAAAATCAATTTAATTAAAATTATTACAAAATAAAATTTGTTTTTTAATTTGTTTTATAAGTATGTTAAAATGTCAAATATCTTTCTTCTAATTACAAAGATATATACAAAGTATAACTAAAACTTAGGGATCGTGATCGGGGGAAACAAAAATCCCCGTTAATTTTGAAAATTTGGATTAATCCCCCCCCCCCCTAGCATTTAGTCCGCAAAAAGGTAAACCCTCTCGATCTTTTAGTTTTTTGGCCAAAATTAGAAAACTTTCCCTAAATTGGTGCTAAATTTGGTTTAAATTCAGTTAATTTAACTAAATTCAGTTTAAATTCAGTTTAAATCTAATTAAATTAGACAAAATTTTATCATAGATATATCAGTTTTTTAGTGTTTTTATAAAATCCTTCCCCTAATCACCTCTAAGTTTTGACCAAAATTTTTGGAAAAATCCCTCATTTGATTCTCCCCCTGAATCGGCTAACCTTCTCGATCACTGCTAAAACTGTAATCCAATACAGAATTCAATTGCATTTTTAATTAAATGTTTTTCGTTTTATATTTTAGAAAATGTTTCTTACATTCAATTGAGTCTAAAATAGAAATTATTTTTCATTTTAGTTTACTTTTAATTAAAATCTTACAAAAAGGTTTTTTGCAACCAAGAAAAATTTTTGTATTTGTTACAAATGTCAAAGTTATTACGTCGTATTGGTTTTTTAGAAATTAATATTATGCACATGTCAAATTCAAATAGAATAGAAATTAATTTTATTATATTTACTATATTGTCGCTAACAAATAATAAATTAATTTTTTTCAACAAGCAAATTCCAAGAACAAATTTTTATGTAAATATATGTAATAAAACCAATATTTAGCAAAAACTTGACAATCTATATTAAACAAATATACTGTATATGTAATAAGGCAAAAATAATTTAAGCAATTAAAAAATTAGCAATATTAATTAAAATTTACTAAAAAAAATTGTCAAAAAATCTACTAACAAAAATTTATACAAAATATTATATATAATAAAATTACATCTATTTTATTATTATGATTATTTATCATGCACCATTAAGGCTTGCACTTAGTATATTAACACTAAAGCAAAAATTAAATTAGCAATTTTATTTTAACAAATAATCGTTATAATTACAAAATACAATGTAATTTTTTGTTAACTAGATTAAATGCATAATCAGGTAACTATTGTTGGAGAAGATTGCATGCTCAATTGATGTTCAAACATGCACGTATACATTTATACATACAATTAAAATTGTACTTTGTTAAATGTAATAATTAAATTGCAATAAAGAATGACGTTTGCTGCTAATTAAGTTTGCTAGAATATGGATAATAACAAATAGAAATTCTAGCAAACTAAAATCTCATTCACGTTTGAACTTTAGTTTATTGTATTGCAGATTGATGTGCAATACTGTACTGACTGTACACTAGAATATAATTACTTTTCGAGAAATTTATTTTTAAAATAAAATTGTTTCGGAAAAACTGTAATAAATTAGAGCTTAAAATAGATAAAAACAATATTTTCTTTTTCATTATTTAGATTTTGATAAAAATGATAGTCTTTTTGCAAACATTTTACGAAAAAAAGAGCAAAATATTTACGAAAAGGCTTTAAATATCATTTAAGTGTATATTGTTTGACAAGAAGTCAAAAATGGGGGTCAAATATAATGGGGGTATAAATAGCTTAAATTCTGATAAAAGTGAAATCTTAAACAAACTATAAAAGTAAAAATTCTCAATATTTTTCAGCATTATTTTTAAATTTTTAAAAGTTACTTGTTTAATAGTTAATTTTTTTCTTTATATTAAAAGCTATATATTCTAACATAATGTCAAAAACTTTAATAATTTATATATGTTTTAAACAAAAATAAAAATTTACTAAAAAATATGTTCAAAGAAGTAGTTTAAAAATAAATTTATTTTTTACTAAAAAATTTATTTTTAATATAAAAAATATTAATCTAAAATGTACTTCATATTAAAAAAATTAATTATTAAATCAACTCAATAAAAATATTTTAAAATATTATATAAACATAATAAAAAATATTATCAAACTTATTATTAAACTTATCAGAAACTTAGCTTGATTATCAAATCAAATCAAGAAAAAAATACTTTAAAACATAATATAAATTAAAAAAATTATAAAATTAATTCGAAACTTACCTTGAGTGCATTATTATCCAAATAACAATGTGAGAGATTGATGCATTTGAGATTGATGCAAACGCGAAACAAATACGCAAGCAACGAATTCGGGTAAATAACATAGCCGCAATCGTCCCGGGTAAAAGACTTGTGCGGCGGAAAGTCCCAATTGACATAGTTGTAACAGTGGCAATGACATTTTACCGAATGTTCACCCATCTTAATCGACACACACTTTTGCAGCAATACTCGTATCAATCGCTGCCACCGTTTGCAGACCCGAAGTAATAATAGCTTTTCCTTCAGCGTTAACATCGAAAATATGATGAGTAAAGTGTCGTCGTTGAAGTCGTTGATCCGGAGCTTAGTTTTACGTATATTTAAGTCACAGAATGAATGGTATCGGTTCATGATTAGGTGCCGGTTTGTTATTGTACGCGTTTTTTGACAATTACCCATACTAATTTTGTTGTTGTCGTTGTTGGTTGATCGATTCAGTTTTTTTGTTTGTTGGTAAGGGTTTTGGATAAATAGTGATAAAAATGTGGATTAGATTTGTTTGTCGAGTCTCTTTTTTTGGTTTTTTATTGTTTTGTGCTTGTTTGCATTGAGATATATATACAATGTGTCGTACGTGTACATTTATGTGGTATAATAAAGCATATCATTAAAATTGTGTGTGTGCCATGCTCATTAATTTATGGATTGAATTGAATTAGTTTTATAATTATACTCATAAGAGTTTGAGAGGCGGAATGGGAGAAAGAGAAAAAAAGAAGATAGGCAGAAAGTAGTGTAATAAAAAAATGTTCGATAAAATATCTTTTAAATTAATTAGGTAATTAGCTTGCAAAAACCTTAAGTATTTACTATTCTATGCTAGTCTACAACAATCAAATAAACTTTTTTTTTGTGAAAAAATCAATCGAATAATTATAAACTTAAATTGTTTCTACATCAAAGTGGCTAGGGCATATATTTTTTTGCATATAATCAAAATCTCATATTCATTCAAATTTAAATAAAGTTATGAAAATATATAATTCCTTTTCCAATAATACACTCCTCTATCGCCTGACAGGCCTAACGTCTTGATTAATGTCGGGATTTATGAAGTGTTTATGTATTGTCTTAAGTTAGGCTCAATTATTTTGAAGCTAACGCTAAAAATAGTTTTATATACATTATAAACAAAACTCAGATTTTTTTGCTATATTCATAACTTATATTTTATTAATTATAAAAATATGCAATTTTTATTGGGCTATAAAAGTATTTTATTTTATATTTTGCAATGCTTAAATTATTTCTGAATATTAAATGTGGCAGTTAGTTATCTAACTTGTTATATTATGACAATTATATAAAATAATAATGAGCATTAGGGCAAAAATATTTCACGATAAATCATTTTTTGCTACATACACTTGATGACAACATTTTGAATTATTTAACAATATTGATGACAAGCTTATATCTAACATAAAATCAATAATATTTTCTACGTGGAAAAAGGAGTTTGTTAAAGAGTATATTATATTCTATCTATGCTACATTTTAATAATGTAGATTATATTGTGAAATATTACAACATGCCACATTAAATAATGCAAACTATAACAAACAATTAGCGGAGAAAAAACTATTTGAATAAACTAATGCATATATTTTATCGATTAAAAAATTTTATGATTTTGTAAAAGTTTGCTAAAAATCAATTAAATAATTAATGCAATATAAAAGTGCGTCAACAATATTAGATAATTTTTGCAAACTAAAAACATATTTAAACTTGCACTTACTGTAAAATAATATATATATACTTTGTATATATATATGTATATATAAGTTGATTGTAATAAAACACTGAGCTTGCTTAATTTGTCAAAATAACACACATCTTAATCCAAGATATCATACAAACCATTAATTGGTTAAACAAAACAAACAAAAAAGTTGTTTTAAAGCGAAGAATAATTTGTACAAAAATATTTCAAAGTTTTCAATAATAACAAGAAAACAGTGAATGAGAAAAAATAAGTTTAAAAAAAAATAAAATTTCAAACAAAGTGATGCATAAAAAACTGTAACCAAATACTCGAAGAGAGTAATAGATAGTAACGATAAATAAAGATTAATAAAAAGTAATCGAAATCATTGAATACGAGATCAATAACTTGTTGTCTGAACCGAACTTTTTTATATATTATTATTTAGTGTATATCTGCCGAACGCATAGAAGTTCTCGAGAGTCAGAAATTCAATACTCACTTAACGGTAGAGTATACTAGAGTAGAGTCGCTCTTATATGTGTTGACAACACATCTTATATACAAAGACACGCAATAAGAGTGAGACGAATGACTGTCACTAAAAGTAATAAAAATGATTTTCAATTCGCAATTGGATTCTCCAATATATTTGCAGTTATAATACGATTGAACTATAATAGAAAACAATATACACTTTCTCTCTGGAGTCGAGCCGTATAGCACAGGAGAGATAGAGAGCGATGAGAGTGCGAGAGAGTGAGTGTGAGAGAGAGAGTGAGGAAAAATTGAGTGACTCTCAGATGCAAATGCTTTTCTGCATTCGAGAATGAATTAGTCAATACCGTTGTCTATGACAACAACAATGGAAATCAAGTGATAGTTTGTGCCCTTAAAAGACACACTTCTTTCGCTATACGTATTGTTCATTCATTGCTATTCTATACGACTGCCAATACTTCTAATATGTCTAATATGCCACTTGCGTTCACAGAGAATCATTCTAGATAGCATGCTACATTTTCATTTCCCCATCTACTCTCCCCATCTCTCCTGCTCTCTCTCTCTCTCTCTCTCTTCCCTGCTCTTTCTCTCCTGCTCTCTCTCTCTCTCTTCTGCTCTCTCTCTCTCTCTCTCTCTCTCTCTCTCTCTCTCTCTCTCTCTCTCCTGCTCTCTCTCTCTCCTGCTCTCTCTTTCAAAGTACTGTATCTGAATGACTCTCTCGATAGTTCTCTCACGAGTCGAAAAACCGAATGACTCTCTCGACTGACTCCCTGTGCGGCTGAACATACAGTTATATAAGATATAAACTAATGTTAAGTTTTATTTTTATATTTCCCACTCTTTGCCACTCTTTGCCACTCTTTGAATCTATTATATTAGAGAAAAGTTTGACTTTTTTGACTTTTTTTTTATTAAGCTTTTTAATAAATTTCTAACTTTTTTGTTATCGCCTAAACGTAAAATTGTTTTCTGTTTTGTATTTTTTTTATTCAACTCTATTTCTTTATATATGTATTTTATTTTTTATACAAACTTGAAACATTTTGTTTGATTGGAAGGGCGTATACTATGTTTACTAATTATTTTTTTATATTGCTTAAAATTTATTATTGAATTTAAAATTACATACTAGGGCAATTTTAATTGCTACTAAAAACTATTATTTAATTTAAAACTATCTTTACTATCTTTAAAAATTTTGTTATGTATTTAATTTATTATAAATTATTTTATAAATTAATTTTTAAAAAATATTTATTTAATAAATAAGAAAACTTAACACAAGTCAAAACGTAAATTGAATAAGTTAACATGTAAATTTTCACCTATTGAAAAATGCAAATAAATGCTTGTTTAAAATAAAAACATCACTTCACACTTAGCTCAATTTGGCAAAGTGTTAAATATATTCAGATTTGTGCTTGGTGCACATTGGGCGAGCACCAGAATACGGTATGGAATCAATTTAATGTCTGTCACTCGAAGCCAAACGCTATCGCCAGAACACAACTCGCATACGGAATAAGTTTTGCGAATAACTACTGAGAAATTCTTGTATTGAATTTATATAATCTATTTAATTATGTTTGGAATCTATGTTCTTAATGGTATTGTAACTAAGTTTATAGTACGACAACTGGCAGTGACGTGCAAGGGTGCGCGCAAACAACTTTATATATATATATATATATATATACAAATAAATTCATTAAACATGCAAAAATTAATTACTTAAAAATTGTTTGTTTAAAAAACTGCCTAGAGACAAATAGAAAGATAAATTTTGTTCACAAACAAGTATATTTTATTTTTAGTTATTTTTATTATTATTTTTTTTGTGTAAAAATATGCTTGTTTATCCCATAGCAAAAAAACTAGTCATGTGCTCTGGCAAGTACCGGTAGAATGTGAATGTGCGTGTCGAGAATGTATTAAGCTCGTTTTTTAAACAGAACAATTCCGAACGGTTATTGTTTGCACACCGATTATTAGAGTCATATAATAAAAAGCGATCACTTATTCCATTATATATTCGGCTCAATTTTTCACTCAATACACAAAAGGCTTTTTTAAAAAATATATTTATAAATTGAATTTATTCTTCTTCTTCTTTATTATACAATTATTTCATACAAATATTTTTTTCTATTATTATTATGTATTGATATACTGTTGAAATGTTTTATACATTTTATTGTATTCTAAGTGTTTGAATAAAAATATTAAAAGTAAAATGTAAATAGCAATGAAAACATTGAAATTAATATTTATTATAAAAGTATATTATTTTATAAATAGATTTTTAAATAAAAATGTTGAATTATATATTTTTATTGTTACTTAAACATGTTTATACTCTATAATAATTGAGAATGTTAACGTGAATATAATAAAAGTAATGTGCAAGTATATATCAATAAAATTAAATTGATTAAGTTAGATTAAAACATGTTAAATTGTTAAAATATTATAACAAATTATTTTTTTTTGTATTTTATTATTTAAACTTGCTTAATTAAATTATTGGAGTAAAAAACTAACTAGCAAGAAATTATTAAGTATAAAAACTAAATTTATTCAAATATTTAACTGTTAATTAAATAATATTAAGATGTACATTTTTGCTAATTAAAAACAATTATAAACTAAACGTAATTTACATTTAATTCTAGTTATTTATTTAATATAAGCAATGCACAGTAGACCTAGACAAGAAAAATTTTAATTAAAATATTTTTATTTAGCAAAATGCGTAAAAAGTTAATCTTAGTTTAATTAATTAAACATAAAAATTAAAAAAAAATTAAAATTATATAAGTTTATTTTAAAATGAGCATAATAAAGCACAGATAAGCGTAAACATTTTTCATTTAATTTATTATTAAACTTTATCAAATATTAAAAAAATTTTATTTTGCTAATTAGCTACATTATTTATTGATTGGCTAATCCCTAGCCAACTATGTTACAATGTCAAATTATTTTGTCAGCTTGGCAAAAATAAAACCAGATTACCGTTTGTTTGTAGAGAATTAATGCTGAAATCTACATAAAATGCTCTTTGTTGCTTTTAGAAAGAAAAAATAAATAAAAACAATCTTAATGTCAAACGACAAATAAATGCACAAAAATAAAACTGATTTTTGACTTAACTTTATTTTTAAAAGTTTTTTGTTTATAATTAAACTTTGTTTCTATTATAAAGAAATTAATAATTTATAAAGTTTATATTTTTAATGAATTATTTATTTATTTTGCTTATTTTTACTGAATGCATGCTACTTTTTAAAAAAATTATTTTTAATATTTTATTATATTGTAGAAAAAAATATGATAAAAAAAAGTTTGTATTTGTTTTTAAAAAAGACAGACATCTATTGAAAGTACTGTATATTAAAAAGTTATAATTTACTCAAATATAAGACAAATATATATTATAATTATAATTTTATATATGATAACTGAAATGTTTTTACAAAAATATAGTACAATTATAACACATAATAATAGATATTAAATATCAAATTTTTACATAATGTAGTAAAAACTATTAAATTACAATAAATAAATTTAAACCAATTATAAATCTGGCATTTATAACAATCTTATTTTCTACATTTACTATGTAATTTTTAAAAAAATAATTTTAAATTTACCTTTATGTTTTATTTTAAATTTGTTATTATTTTGTTTTTATTAATACATAAAAAACCAAATTAAATGTAAAAACTTTTATATACAAATAAATAAAAAATAAAATATATTAATTATTTATGGAAAATATTTAAATTAAATCATTTGAAATAACTATTATAAATTTGTAATGAATATTTTAATATTTAATTTTTTATTACTTTAACAAGTACATATATTGTTTGACAAAATATTTAATTTATAAATGATAAATTATTGTTCTTAAAAAGATTATTAATAATTTAAAGCAACAACAATTATTTAAAAATATATAATTATATGAATAAATTCCGGTTTAAACAAATAAAATATAAATACATGCAAGCTTAATTTCTAATTATAAATTGTTTTCTAAAACCAAACATCATACCATTTTGGCCAAGAAGATATGCACTTAACTCGCAACGTAGCTGATTTAAAAATAATAATTTATTAGATTTTTTACTGCTAAATTAAAGCAAAATATTTTTTAATTAATAAAAATTCAATTCTTACATTCGGTAAATATTTTGGAACAAATTGTTTATATTTAATTGATCTAATTTCGCCCTTGCTAATTGGACATGGCGTATAATGACAACCATCTAAATCAATGCCTGGAACGGCAATTTTAAAACGACCACATTTAGCAACTAGTTGAATTAATGTTGTAATAGTGTTTTGATCTAGTATTTATATTATATAGCAAAATAAAAATTGCAAAATAATTAATTAATTAACTTTATTTACTTAAATTTTAATTAGTAACTTACTTGCTTTAAAATCAATAGAAAGTGTAATCTCCTTTTCTTTTTGAAACGTGCAAGCATCATTTCCAGAACAATTTGTAATAGATAAATTATTTATCTCTTTGTTTCCTAATAAAATTTTATTATTAAAAATAAAATAAACTAATAATTAAATTTTAAAAATAAGTAAATATATTAAAATCAAACTTGCCTAAATCAGTATAATTTAGTTTGTTTGCTACTAAAGTTGATAAAAATAAAAACACAAAAATGTAATGAAACATATTTTAAATGTAAAATATATAATAATACAATTGCTATAATAATGATATTTTATTAATTTAATTAAAATTATCTTATAAAAAATTTTATTGTTTAATTATTTTAATCTAAACTTTATTTAAATACAAATTGACTATGTAATTGTTAAAATAAATATAAAATTAAACAAATATAAAGCACACTGCATAATTGTTATAAAAACAAAATTTTGTAATTTTGTTATGTAAATAAAATAATAAAATAATTTATATTTTTAAATAAAATAATGATAGATATTTAGTTATTTAATAAAAATAATTTAATTTTACATTTTACATTTATATTTTAACTGTAAACTATTTAAAGTAGGTTACTTGTATCTTAATATTTTTTAACTTGAAATATATAAACAATTTTTTAAAACTATTTAAATTGTTTAATTTTAAAATATTAAATTTATAAATAAATAAATAAAGATGTTATTTTTAAATAACAGGTTAAAAAATAAGATCTATCTATAATAGCCGGTTGCTTATTTACAACTTTAGAAAAAATTTTACTCATTTGTTAAACAATCTAATTAGTTTATTAATAAGTTATATAAACAAGGTGTTATTGTTTTTTAAATGTATAAATAATTGTCTAAAATAAATTTGGTTAATTAGTAATTTCTGAAATAAAAGTGTTCAAGAGCATCTGGCACCTAGCTCAGGCGGGTGGCGCACTGGTAATGCGTCCGCTTTATAAATCTGAGTTAGTCGGCTCAAACCTCGACTGTAGTAAGACGTTGTTGAGAAAAGAAATCTAGGCATGAGTTGAGGCAAGACGACCATGGGCCTTACCAAAGGCCGTCTACTGGTAGTGTGCGATAGCTTAATAACCACTAATCTACGTATACGAAGCGTTCAGGTGTGTGCTCCTAAAACTGTGACCACTATACTCAATACCATACCTAGCGGTAAAGTACTGATTCCTGGCCTCACTGCGGGTTTTGCAAAAAGAAAGACTTCGGCCTATGAGTAATAGCTATAGCAATGCAACTTTTTCCAACACTACTGGACTGATATCATAGAGTAGAAATTTGGTGTCTAAACAAAGTTAATTAAAAGTGACGACTGGTGGCATAAAATTAATTTGACAATTTTAAAATAAAAATTTTTTTAGAAATAAAACAATTCAGAAACTGTCCTATTGTTGTCTATTTTTAATAATTTTAACTAATTATATATTAATATTAATTATTTGTTAATTTAATATTAATTGTAAAAATTATATTTCTATTTGTTTGTTGAAATACATACAATTAAGTTTAATCTAAATTCCATTCATGCTAAAATAACTAAATATAATTAATTGCTTTTTATTGTAATTTATTTATAAAAATATTTAACATAACATTTTTAACACTACAACTCTTAAACAATTTAATATCAAATTTAACCTTGTCCTAATATAATAAATTTATTTATATTTTGAATTAAAACGCAAAAATGCTATATTTTTATATTAATAATTTTGGCAACACCAATTTTAGTTTAATTAAATTTTATATTTTAATTTGATTAATTTTACTTTTTAAAACTCATCAATTGAATTATAATATTTTTTAAGCATTTATATTAAATATTTTAATTTATATAATTACTTTATTTAGTTTTATTTAATCAATGTAACATTATTCTTTAATTGAACCATGCACAGTTGCGCACAACAATGGTCCCTTATCGCCCATTACTTTAATTGTCACATCAGCCTCAACCTAATAAATGTAATTAAATAAAAATTAATTTAATTATTAATATATTATTTAAATATAAGTATTAGGCAAAAATAAGTAACTAGCTAAATATTAAAAATTTTAATTTAATTTAAAAATAAGAAATAATTAATATCAAAACACTTACAAGTGGCGTAGTAGCCGGCACAGTTAGCTTGTATATAACTTTCTTTTTCTCGGACTTCTTAAACGGACATGTTGTGTAATGACAGGCATCGGTGTCAAGACTGGGCAAATCAAATACAATTTCACCCACCTTAGCTTTGGTTTCAATTTTTGCTGATGTTGTGTCTTGGTCTAATTTGTAAAAGTTTTAATTTTAAATAAATTTTTATCAAACTTAATTATGTAATAATGTATATATATGTATAAACATAAACATATATATACAAACATGTGCAAATATATAAATATGTATTTTGTATGTTTAAAATTTTTATAATGTACATTTTATCCTACTTAATGTTTACCTGTTTGTTATAAACATACGCTTGAATATTATGAACAATTTGCTAAGAACCAAGATTAAATATATAATAAAATTTTAATTGTTTATATTGAATCTCATTTATAAAAAACAAATTTTACAAAACCAAGTTTTACAACATATTATAATTTGTTATAGGAAAATTTAGCATTAAATATACAAGAATAATCACTTACTAGAAGTAAAGTCGACTTCAATTGTAACTTCTTCATTTCTATACAAGTCGCATACAGTACCCGAACATCCGACGACAGCTATTTTAGTTACCTCTTTGTTGGCTATTGTTATAAATATATAATTTTAGTAAATATATACAAATTTTTAAATTACCAACCGCAATCTTTAAAGGTAACTACATCGGCTGATACGGCTACGACCAATAATGCTAAGCTAATGTATTTCAACATTGTAAAAATTATTTAATTTTTTCTATTATAATATTTAAATAAATTTATTTTAACCCGAGCTGTTTTATACTACTTGATTTAATTAACGCATACGTTTGTCTTCACATAAATTGCAAATTGATTTGATTAAACTTATTGGAATTCTGTGAATAAATGATTATTCTTATGCATATTCTCTTGATAATTAAATTTTATGCATTTATTTAAATTATTATCTAATAATTACAATTATTTTAGTTATAGTTGAGTGAAATAAAATTGTAACAGTATACAAATTTTATTAAATATATTTGATAGAAGGTATTTATTATCGGTATAAGATATAAAAACTGTTCAAATTAGTTAACCGTTATTTAGTTATCTTGTATAGTTATTGTAAATTTAATTTTTATAATATAATTTAATATTATAATTTTGTTCATTGTAACATTATAAAAGTTGAATTTATTTTATTATTTAAAAAAATATTAAAATTATCTACATAGATTAATTGTGTATCTTTTAACAGTATTTATTTCAGAATTAATTGTTAATTTTTTATATTACTATTTATTTAATTATAATCCATAGTAACTATTTAAATGATGTTCTATATGCAAAAAAATTGAAATAATTTAGTGCATTAATTTTTATTAATTTAGAATTTATCAATTATTTACAAATTTTTTTATAAACTAAATTTAAATTAGTATAAATTAATTAAATAATTAAAACAAAAATACAATGAAATAAATTTAAAAAAATATATAATTAAATTAATTAAAACTTATTTAAAAATTAATTCTACAGTAATATCAATTCAATAAAAATCAAACTTTTGGAACTGAATTAGATTTAAGTCCAATTTGTATTCAATTGTTTTGCAAACAATTATTTATTAATAATCAAGTTTTAAAAAAATTATAGCATTATCAGAGCAGATTGGCCATACTTCCTATACCGACAGTAACACTAAGTTAGACACTATATATATATAATCTATTTATATATATATGCATTAAATGTTATATAAAGAGGCCCTTATATATATTGTACATATCCAAAAATTAGTGTTAAAATATAGAACCGTTATTTTTGTCTTGGTTATCTGGTTAGCCAATGTTTATTCGCATACATCGTGTATTTATTGAAATTTATTTTAATTCTACTAATATTTAAAATTTAATTATAAATACTACAAATAAAATTTAAACTATTAATATTTTAATTCAATTGAATTCAGTCTTGTTATTTTTTCACATTTTTTGCTAAAATATTTTCAATATTTCGACTTTATTTGTTAACTAATATTTTGCTCTATTTCTCTCTTCTGTTCTCTCTCTCTCTCTCTCTCCTGCTCTCTCTTTCTCTCTCTCATGCTCTCTCTCTCTCTCTCTCTCTCTCTCTCTCTCTTTTTATTATCTAATATTTTTGTTAAAACATTTGTTATTATCTGAAGCAAAATGTTTGAAATAAACTCAGTTTGCATTTGAAAATATGTTTAAACAGAAAGTTGTAAAAGAATTAAACAAATTAGATTATATTTTAAAAATTTTAAACTTAATTTTCTAAGAATAATTCTAAAACCAAACGAAACAAAATTTTAATTTATAATAATTATAAATCTCAATAAAATTTTTAATAAAATATCTAACTTATTTTAATTTTTACCTCTAATTGCTTAAACGTATTAACAAATGTAACATATTACTTTAAGCATTTTGCAGTAATTTATTTAAACAATATTACAAATGTTGGATAAAAAGTAAAATAACTTACAATTTAATTAAATAAAAATAATTTAAGTTTTCATAATTCATTAAAAAATGTAATAGCTTGTTTGAATAGTTAAATTTTGGCTAAAAATAAACATAACATACGTCCATTTAAATAGGCTTCTAAAAGGCCTCCAGGGACTCTCTGGTTATATATATATGTGATAGTCAGAGCCGAATGCATCTCATAGTTCAAAAAAGTTAATTAACACTTTATACCATTTAATAAGCATACAAAAACAGTA